>JAGFNQ010002578.1:72497-91245 GCA_024364735.1 Boesenbergia rotunda | reverse complement strand
TACTGGCAGAAGGCTCACGGAACCCTTATTCGATGCATCCAGGATCCACCAAGATGTATCAAGATCTGAAGGAGAAGTTCTGGTGGTCCGGTATGAAAAGGGATGTGGCTCAGCATGTTAGTACTTGCATGACTTGTCAGCAAGTAAAAGCAGAACACCAGCGACCCGGAGGAGTTCTGCAGCCACTCGCAATTCCGGAGTGGAAATGGGAAGACATCTCTATGGATTTTATTTCAGGACTTCCCAGGACTACGAATGGATATGATGCAATTTGGGTAATTGTGGATCGGCTGACGAAGTCTGCTCACTTCCTGGCAATCAAGATGACTGATTCAATGGAGCAACTGGCTCAATTGTATGTTAAGGAGATAATCAGACTTCATAGAGTTCCCAAGACCATCATCTCAGATAGGGATGGTCGCTTTACTTCGCATTTCTGGGAGTGTGTTTAGAAGTCTCTCGGCACTAAATTGTGATTTAGCACTGCCTTTCACCCTCAGACTAATGGGCAAACTGAACGGGTGAATCAAGTACTAGAAGACATGTTGCGAGCTTGTGCCTTGGATTTCAAAAGGAGCTGGTGTCGATATCTATGCTTAGCGGAATTCGCTTACAACAATAGCTACCAAGCTACTATCGGAATGGCACCTTATGAAGCGTCGTACGGGAGGAGATGTAGGTCTCCGATCTGTTGGTACGAGGGTGGTGAAAAGAAGGAAATGGGGCTCACAACGGATGTCATCGACAGCACCACCCGAGCTATACGGACTATTCAACAACGGATAGAAGCTGCTCAGAGCCGGCAGAAGAGTTATGCCGATGTCCGGCGTAGACTACTGGAATTTAATGTTGGAGATTTGGTGTTCCTGAAAGTGGCTCCTATGAAAGGGGTGACAAGATTTGGGAGGAAAGGAAAACTAAGTCCGCGTTATGTGGGGCCGTATTTGATCCTGAGAAGAGTTGGTATGGTGGCATATGAGCTGGAGCTGCCACCAGAGATGTCGGCCATTCATAATGTGTTCCATGTGTCAACGCTTAAAAAGTGTATCCCAAATATGGACCAAGTGATCGAGCCACAAATAGTACAAGTACAGGAGGACCTAAGCTATAAAAGCAGACCTATCCAGATCTTGGATCGGGAAATCAAGAAGCTAAGGAGTAAGGAAGTACCCTTAGTCAAGGTTCTATGGCAAAGTCAACGGTTCGAAGAAGCTACCTGGGAACGCGAGGACGAGATGAGGCGCAAGTACCCGGAGCTATTCTAAGTTCGAGGACGAACATTCATGAGGTATGGGGGATTGTAACGACCCGGAAAATTTTTTTAATATTTCTTTAAAATATTAAGCATGTCTGGATAATTTTCCGAGGGACTTAGAAATATTAACACGAATTTTAACCTAGAAATCCATGTTTTTTCCATTTAAATTGGGGAAATAGGCACTAATGGCCTTATATGGGCTTTCTAGTACCATGATTATTGGTGAATTTTAGGTAAAAATTTATAGAAATATAAAGGGATTTTGATGAGGAATATTAACATAATTATGGGGAAATTTTTAGAAGATTTTCGAAATATTAGGAAAATCAAATAAAAATAAAATAAAAAATTAGTGCATGCACCAAGGATTTGAACCTTGGACCCCTTGTACAACCATGCATGCTCTAACCAATTCACCTAGCAAGGGAGTGCTATGAGGAAATGAAGTGGATTATGGATAAGGCTTAGGAAAATGAAGAGTCACCAACCATGACTCTTCACTTACCCTCCTTAATGTGTTATAAAGAGGGGCAATGGGAGATTCTTTCTTCCGTCCATCAATTCCATTTTTCTTCCTCCTCCTCCCTCATTCTAGTCGAATACTTCAAGAGGGGATCTCCCTTGGAAAAGGTTCACCTAAGGCTCCATCTACAAGATCCAAGGCTTTTACAAGGGTACCAAGGCTAGGGGTGGTCAAGAGGCAACAAGATTTTCCATCCTTCTCTCAAATCTAAGGTCAATAATCAAGATCAACCAATGTAAGACTCCCTCACCTGTGGTATAATAGTTCCTTTGAATTTTTAGCATAATATAAAATTTGGTTTTAGGTTTTGATGTTGAGAAAATCATGTTTTGGACCCCTATGGTATTCAACCACCATGAGTTTTGGATCCATGATGATGTTAAAAATCTTAATTATGCTTTCTAATGTGTGTTGGTGCAGAATGCACCCAAGTCAAACCTGAGTTTTGATAATGGCAACATAGGTCAAAAGTTAAGTCTTTCTTGTTTTCTAACAAGTTAATCTAGTGTGCAGGAAAAGCCCTAGCGAAGGACTGCTAGGCACTGGCAAAGGAATGCCAGGGAAATAAGCCCTAGCAAAGGACCGTTAGGCACTGGGAAGGAATGCCAGAGTCCAAAGCCCTAGCGAAGGACTGCTAGGCGCCAGGCGAAGGACAGTCTGGGACTGAAGCCCTAGCGAAGGAATGCTAGGCACCAAGCGAAGGGCAGCTCGGCATCCAAGACCTGACAAAGGACCGTCGGGCAAAAGTCCAACCAGAGGAACGGTTGGCATCAGGTAAATTCTCCCGAGAGGAGTAGGTGAGGACGCGTTCCCCGTCGAGGGAACAGTAGGCGTCGGTTCGACCTAGGGCTCCATTTTGGAGACCAAAGTCAGAACCAAGACAGCTAAGGCTGTATAATTTAACCACTTAATATATTATTGTGTTTTGGACTAACCCTGGATGCAGGACCGAAGGAACGTGTGTCTGCGGCTCAGAAAGCCTCAAAGGAGAGAGGCAAGGGCTGAGTAGGGCGCCCGGAGTGTCCCGGGCGCCCCCAAGGTGCATACAAAACAAAACAAAGTAAAAAGGGTTCGAACAGTTGCTGAGCGGGGCACCCCCGTGCTCCCGGGCGCCCCCGCTGCTCCTGGGCGCCCCCAGCGTCCCGGGCGCCCCCATGCGCATGCCTCGAACCAAAAGCCTTCGAAGCCAGATGATAAGATTTGACCCGGTCAACCCGGGCGCCCCGAGCGCTCCGGGCGCCCTGGTCAAAGCGGATCCCGAAGATAAGGGGATCAGACGCTGACCGAGATCGAACCGGAGCGAAAGCCACGTGGGGGCGCCCCCGACATCCCGGGCGCCCCCAGGCCCTATATAAAGGCCCTCGACCAAGGCTTCAAGGCATCAACTCTCTCAACGCCTCAAAGCTCTTCTACGTTCGTCCCTTGCTCCAGAAACATTCCAACTCGAGCCTACGACGTCCCGCTGCCCAGAAAAAGTCAATCCACTCCGGACGTCGGTAACGAAGAGCGCAATTCTTTATTATTATTTTAGTGCACTTACTTTGTAACTAAATTCTATAACCTATTATTAGGCTTCATATAGAATTGCCCAAAGTAAACGGTCAACGACCGTGGGCCTTGGAGTAGGAGTCGACACAGGCTCCGAACCAAGTAAAATCGACTGTGTCTCTGTGTTGTGGTTTTCTTTTTAACTTCCACTGTGCAATTTCTCTTAGTTTTAAAATCCGAACGATTTTCGATATTCACCCCCCCCCCTCCTCTATCGGTTCTCTCGATCCAACAAGTGGTATCAGAGCGGGGAAGTTCAAACTTGGTGCAACCACCAGTTTGAAAATTTTTCGGATTTTTTTTTTAATTTTTTTTATTATCCTTATCCCGCACTACTAATCCAAGACCTAGTCTTGGGAAATTTGTTTTTTTCTGTTAGTTTCTTATTTACAGATCAAATGGCCATGCAAGAGGGTTTTAGCACTGCCAGACCTCCACTCTTTAGTGGAGAAGACTTTTCCTACTGGAAAAGTCGTATGGAGGTCCACCTGAAAACTCAGGTGGACATGTGGATCATCATCCAGTCCGAACTGGAGATACCCAAGAATGCTGATGGATTTCCTCAAAGCAACTCCGAATGGGACAACTCCCTAAAACGCAAGATAGAAGCCGACGCAAAAGCTACTCAGACTCTTCAATGCGGATTGACGAAAGAAGAGCTGAACCGCGTGGGCCCCTTCAACAGTGCGAAGGAGCTCTGGGCAAAATTGATCGAGCTGCACGAAGGAACGTTAGATACCAGGATCAGCAAAAGGGATCTGCTCCTGAACAAGTTGTACACCATCAAGATGGCCGACAACGAATCAGCAGCCCAACTTCACGCACGAATCCAAGAGCTGATGAACGGTCTTCACACAATAGGTCACAAGGTTGAAAACCGTGACCTAATAAGGTATGCTCTAAACGCCTTCCCTAGAAACACCTTGTGGGCATCTATGGTAGATGCATACAAGGTCTCTAGGGATCTTTCAAAAATAAAGTTAGACGAATTGTTTTCCGAACTAGAACTGCACGAACAAACTAACACCAATATGGTCGAGAAAGGTATTGCTTTCGTTGCAGGTAAAACTGGAAGGACAACAAAGAAGAAGCCTGAACCTGAACCCGAGTCTAACTCAAACTCAGATCAGAAGAAGAAGAAGGAGATCAAATTAAGCTGGTCCGACTTGCCCGAAGCTACTACAAGGAGCTGAAGAACCGAACCAACAAACGGAAAACCAGTCGAAGAAAGGACGAACCAGCTGAACCCGCAAACAAGCCCAATGTAACCTGCTACGAGTGCAAGAAAAAGGGCCACTACAAGTTAGAGTGCCCTAACCTAAAGGAGACTAAAAAGACGAGAAGAAAGAAAGCACTACAAGCAACCTGGGACGAATCCTCCTCCGAAGAAGAAGAAGAGGCACCCCAGTCCAACCTCCTAGCTCTGACCGCCTCAGAAAAAGTCGGAACCGAATCAGAAACAGAAGAGGACGACGGCGAGCTGACCTTCACAGAGGACGGCGAAATTAAGGTAACTGGTTTTAATAGATCTCAATTAAGTGAATTAATTTTATTTCTTTCTCGAGATTTGGCAAAAGCCAAACTCCGAGTCGAATCCCTCCGACAGGAAGTAAAACTCCTGAAAGAGGGAGCTGACTCTAAACCCTTAATCGAGAAGGTTCAGGAAGGAACTCCTACTCAAGTTGCAAAACTTGAAAAGGAGAACTCCTCCCTGAAAACTCAGGTTAAGGATCTTAGATCAGCATTAGAACGATTTACATCTGGTTCCAAGGGTCTTGACATGATCCTTGGAAAACAGAAATCAGTTCTAAATCGATCCGGACTGGGCTATAGAACCAAATCCCGGCAAAGATCTTACTTTGCTGTACTGAATCAGTCCAGAGGTAAAATTCAGGCATGGGTACCTAAACTATACCTGAACAAACCGACTGGATCAAATCAGTATTGGATCCCCAAGGACAAGATTCAAATCTTGCCTAACCATCACCGTGGCTTTAGTCCAGGGGGAGCCAAACTGAAAACTATATTCATTATTAGATAAAATTGTTATTCTTGATTGCAATATGATTGTTTGCTTGTTTATTTAATTTCTGCAATTTACCATGCTTAGACTTAGGCTAGTTTAAGGACTAAACAAACTTAGCTGAAACTTGACAACATAGTATTGGGTGGAGGTGAGATGATAGTACGTTAGGGAAGCCAATTTGGCGGAACTAGCCGAAGCTACCGATCCAAGACCCAAACTAGTTAGACCAGAAATTTTTCAAAGAATTTTTGAAAATGAAATTTCATTAAAAGGCTTTGTCAAGGAAAGGGTGGATGATCCCATAAGGCTACGGCCAAAGAAGGCCTAGTGCCTCGCCAAGACCTAGAAGCCAATTTTTGAAATTCAAATTCAAATTTTCTTTGTCAAATTCGAATCTAACACAAAATTTCAGTTATTTGTAGATTTAAACATCTTTTCTAAAATTTCAAAATTAATTAAGTTTTCAAAACTTAATTGTTTTTTAAAATTAATTAAGTTGTCAAAATTTAATTAAGTTTTCAAAATTAATCAAAATTTTCAAAACAGCCTTAACGATCAAAATCTGTCTCACGAAAACCATAAAGCTAACATGATTGAAAACCCTAGACTGGGTGAGACAGTAGGATTAAGACTCAATTGGAAATTCTTTTAATACCTATAGGATGAGATAATCAAACCATAGTCAAAGCAGTCAAACCATGGTCAACATAGTCAAACCAAGGTATTACCATGGTCAAAGCAGTCAAACCATGGTCAATATAGTCAAACCAAGGTATTACCATGGTCAAAGCAGTCAAACCATGGTCAACATAGTCAAACCAAGGTAAAACGTGGTCAAAGCATGATTAACACGGTCAAACCACAGTCAAACCAGTCAAATCAATTCAAACCATGGTCAAACCGATTAAACCATGGTTAAAAGTAGACAAGACAAAAATTTTGTCTTTACCTACCCTATTCCGGGCGCCCCCTACCCCAACTTTTCTTACACCCTAGGCAAAAAGATGTTCTTGCTTTTGACCAGGGCGCCCGGAACCACGCGGGCGCCCCCATCACCCCCAATGCAGCAAAAGCTGCAAAAGCCCTCTGTTGAGGGCGCCCGGGCTGTCCCGGGCGCCCCCAACCAGTCCTTTACTCTGCCTTTGGCAGCAACCCTGACCAGGGCGCCCGGAAGCTCCCGGGCGCCCCCGTTGAACTCCCTATATAAGGCACCCGAACCTCCTTCACTTCCCACACTAAAATCAACCTCCTTCACCACTTCTTTCTACTCAAGAAGATCTTGCAAGTCCTCATTCTCAACTATGCCTCCCCGAGCCGTCCGGTATGATTATTATTATTGTTATTGCATTTAAATTTATTTTCTAATGCAATATCTTTATTCTTCCTTTAATTTCCTTAAACTTAGAAGACGCCGACCGAACCCGGCCAACCCTTGTGCCCAACCTAGTCCGGACCCTAGATTTCCTAACCTAGAGTTATGTAATAGGTTTGCACAAACAATCTACAAGCCTATTAAAATGAGTTATCTCAATAGGCACTTTTTTACCCAATCATGCCCTGTCGCCATGAACATCATCAACTTCTATCAATTGGACAATCTTGTCTTCTGCACGCATACCATTAATAAATCTTTATGTGCAGAATTTTACAATAATATAATTTGATAAGATAATCTTATGTTTCACACCACTGTCCAAGGAATTCCTTTGACTATAACCCCGACTTTGTTGAACCGATTCCTAGGACTGCGACCCTCTCAGTCCACATTCTGCTGTTATCCTCCTAGGAACCCCCCATTTGATCCTCCCTACTCAGAGATTACCCTAGATACCATTCACTCCTATTTCTATAGGGCAGACCTCCCCGCAAATAGACGCTTCCAAGCTGTTGAACTTCAGGCCCAGAACTATGCCTTGTATAGAGTTCTGGTCCGCTGTATCCTACCACTCTCCACCAGAGACCTAGGGACGTTGCGACCCTTTCATGCTTTCCTTCTTTATGCCCTAGTCCATCACCTTGACCTAGACATTGGACTCCATATGTTTCATACCATTCTGCATGCGTCCAGTGTCACGACCCAGGGATGAGTGCGCACACCATATTGCCACATCATCACATCCCTCCTTCATCACCACGGTCGTGACATTACCGTTGGTGAAATTACCGCTATGACCGACTTTGACGAAATAGGATTTAGGAACTTTTCGTTAGCGGGTCTAGAGGTGTCGGCCACCGGGGTTCTTAGCTGGAGACAACAGTAGGCCGGAGCACCAGTCGACTCAGACGAGGAGGTTGAAGTCGACGTTGGAGACATAGCTGCAGCAGCCCGAGCACACATCGACGAGCCCGCTCCACTGACACTCTACCAGAGAGTGACACAATTAGACACAAAGGTTCAGAGTCTCCAAGAGGAGGTCGAAGCCTACCACCTAGAGCAGATGGAAGCTCGTCGAGCCGATCGAGAAGTGGCTGACGCACGATACATAGAGATGATGGCACGATTCGATGCATGGCAGCCTGGCCCATCTGATCATCCGGTCCTTCGTCTTAGATTCACTTAGCATTGTACCTATTTGACTGCCCGTACTCAGTAGGGTTGACTTGTGTTTGACTGTTTGACTGTATTTGAACCTTGATTACCTGCTTTATTTCTGTTGACCAGTTTATAAGTACTTGTCCTTTTTGCAGTTATCATTGTGCTCTGTAGAATAGGTTAATTTTTTTTGCGTTACTTGATTTAAAAATTTTTTATATAATTTGAAAAACTGTTTTACTTAATTTCAAAATCAGTTTTCATTTTTCGACTTAGTCTTATTTTTATTTCAAAACTATCCCATTTCAAAACTAAGGGCTTTTTCGAAAATGGACTTAGCCTAGGCCCTAACCCTAGAACTGCATGCACCTATAGACTTAGAAGCCAGCATCTCACAAGCACCTTAGGGTACTTTTGATTGATAACCTAGAAAGGGTTGAGATGCTTAGGTCTTTGCCTTAATTCAAGATGCTTTAAGTCAGTGCATCTGCAGTAATTGGGGCACTAATTACAATTTACATAGCAATCAAGTTAAGTGTCAAGCTTAGAAAATCTAACTTGAACAGAAACACTTAACTTGACTAACCCTAGCAAAAACTACTGTTTTTAACAGTTAGTAAGTAGCTAATTGGGTTAGACACGTCCCTACAGAGAAAATTAACTGATTTAGTTTAAGTCAAATTATGAATTGGTTCAGTACAGCAAAATCTTATTTATTTCCTTTATGCAATCATATTTCTGCTATATTTATCTTATTTTGATATATGACAAAGGGGGAGAGATAGGAAAGGAAAAAGAAAAATTAATTTTACTTATTCAAAAAGGTTTCAAAATTTTTCCTTTATTCAAAAAGGTTTCAAAAATTTACTTATCCTACTCCAGTTTCAAAATTTTTACTCAAGCTTTCAAAATTTTGCTAAGTACTCTAGCTTCAGAATTTTTACTCAAGCTTTCAAAATTTTACTAAGTATTCTAGCCTTTCAAAATTTTCTTACTTAAGCTTGTCAAAATTTTCTTTATAAGTACATTAAAGCTTAAGTTTTTTTTATATGAATAAGTACAATGTTACAAAGTACTTAGGATTTTCAAGTACTTAAAGTTTTCCAAATTCACTTTATTTCCTAAGTACTTAAGCTTTTTAAAATCCTACTAAGTACTTAAGCTAGCATTTTTTTTAAAAACTCTTGAGTACTTTAAAACTTAAAACTTTAAACTTTTTAAGTACTCTAATTATGCTTCAAAAACTCTCCTATGTACTTTTAAATTAAGTTGTTGAAAGATTTCAAAGTACCTAAAACTTAAGTTTTTCAAAGTACAAGTAAAGTTTTTTTACCCCACGACTTTTAGAAAAATCTAGGTGGAGATTCCTTCCAGGGGGAGGGAACAAAATTTAAACCTTTTTCATGTTTTGCTTAAACTTAACTTTTTGAACTAGGGTTGCCATAAATCAAAAAGGGGGAGATTGTTGGTGCAGAATGCACCCAAGTCAAACCTGAGTTTTGATAATGGCAACATAGGTCAAAAGTTAAGTCTTTCTTGTTTTCTAACAAGTTAATCTAGTGTGCAGGAAAAGCCCTAGCGAAGGACTGCTAGGCACTGGCAAAGGAATGCCAGGGAAATAAGCCCTAGCAAAGGACCGCTAGGCACTGGAGAAGGAATGTCAAAGTCCAAAGCCCTAGCGAAGGACTGCTAGGCGCCAGGCGAAGGACAGTCTGGGACTGAAGCCCTAGCGAAGGAATGCTAGGCACAGAGCGAAGGGCAGCTCGGCATCCAAGACCTGACAAAGGACCGTCAGGCAAAAGTCCAACCAGAGGAACGGTTGGCATCAGGTAAATTCTCCCGAGAGGAGTAGGTGAGGGTGCGTTCCCCGTCGAGGGAACAGTAGGCGTCGGTTCGACCTAGGGCTCCATTTTGGAGACCAAAGTCAGAACCAAGACAGCTAAGGCTGTATAATTTAACCACTTAATATATTATTGTGTTTTGGACTAACCCTGGATGCAGCTCAGAAAGCCTCAAAGGAGAAAGGCAAGGGCTGAGTAGGGCGCCCGGAGTGTCCCGGGCGCCCCCAAGGTGCATACAAAACAAAACAAAGTAAAAAGGGTTCGAACAGTTGCTGAGCGGGGCGCCCCCGTGCTCCCGGGCGCCCCCGCTGCTCCCGGGCGCCCCCAGCGTCCCGGGCGCCCCCATGCGCATGCCTCGAACCAAAAGCCTTCGAAGCCAGAAGATAAGATTTGACCCGGTCAACCCGGGCACCCCGAGCGCTCCGGGTGCCCCGGTCAAAGCGGATCCCGAATATAAGGGGATCAGACGCTGACCGAGATCGAACCGGATCGAAAGCCACGTGGGGGCGCCCCCGACATCCCGGGCGCCCCCAGGCCCTATATAAAGAGCCCTCGACCAAGGCTTCAAGACATCAACTCTCTCAACGCCTCAAAGCTCTTCTACGCTAGTGCCTTGCTCCAGAAACATCCGAACTCGAGCCGACGACGTCCCGCTGCCCCGAAAAAGTCAATCCACTCCGGACATCGGTAACGAAGAGCGCAATTCTTTATTATTATTTTAGTGCACTTACTTTGTAACTAAATTCTGTAGCCTATTATTACGCTTCATATAGAATTGTCCAAAGTAAACGGTCAACGACCGTGGGCCTTGGAGTAGGAGTCGACACAGGCTCTGAACCAAGTAAAATCGATTGTGTCTCTGTGTTGTGGTTTTCTTTTTAACTTCCGCTGTGCAATTTCTCTTAGTTTTAAAATTCGAACGATTTTCGATATTCACCCCCCCTCTATCGGTTCTCTTGATCCAACAATATGTTCTCATGATGTTTAGAGAATAAATATAATTTTTGGAAATTTTTGGAGTACCCTAAGACCCTTTAGGGTTTGGGACCATCATAAGGTTTTCCATGGCTAGGGTTGGATTTAACCCTTCACCCATGTATTGTGTGTACCCTTGTGATACAAAGGGAGGTTGAAGGGATTTATGTGAATTTTCACAAGGTCTTATGACCCTAAGGGTTTCGGCCAAGAAGGAATCTAGGGCAAGGGGCTAAGGTTTTCTTCAAGTATGGGTTCCGAAAGCCCCTATGGTAGGGTATGGTTGGTGTTTAATGTTTGATTGGGGATTTTATGGAATTTTTCCATGCACTCATGGCCTTGTAGGGTTTCGGCAAGCCCTAAGAAGGAGGGCTAAAGGTTAGGGATAACCTTAATCATGAGACCTAATGGCTTCCCATGGTCTTATAGGTAATGTATGTTTGTTTCTTTACCTTATGCTATCTTACATGTTAATTGAATGATGGAACCCTTCTTTATAGGTTTCGGCCAAGCAAGGTAAATAGGATTTGGGGGGAGTTAGGGTTTGAAGAATGATGGTTTATGCTTTATTATGAAGTATATATAAAGGTTCAAGCATGTGGTAGAAATTAAGTTACCTATAACCCTAACCTTAAGCACCATGTTTCATGTTTGTATGTTTATGATTGGATGCCATGCTTAATAGGGTTTATTTACGAATGTCTTATGTTCTATTCCATGCACTTGAATGGTAGGTAGTATGTTTATGGAAGTCCTATTTATGTATGCTTGGGATGAATACCATGCTTATGTATGAAATGCAATGTTTACCTTATATATCATGATCATGCAAACTCTATGGATTAGGATAATTGTCTATGCAAACATGTCATGTTCAATGAATATAATGCAATGCTTACCTTATATGCCATGATCATGCAAGCACTAGGAATAAGAATGATGTTTATGTAAGTAGGCCATGTTATATGAATGAAGATGCATGTTATGTTTATAAATGAAGATGCATGTTATGTTTACAAATGAAGATGCATGTTATGTTTATGAATGAAAGTGCATGCTATGTTTGATGAATAAAGATGCATGCCATGTTTATGAATGACGGCACGTCGATGGTCGACGGTACGACGGTACGACGGTCATGAGGACCGGTAAATGGGCCGGTAGACGGGCCGGGTCGTTACACATGCCATGTTTATGAATGAAGATACATGCCATGTTTTATGAATAAAGATGCTTGCCATGATGTATCAATGATGAAGCATATGAAGTATTTTACTTTATGAATGGGCTTGTACCGGACCGAAGTATGGGTCCAAGGGATGGACACCTTAAGAACGCCCCGGTTCTGGACTACTGACTATGCTGTCCACGGTTCTGGCACTACCGAAGTTGTGCAACAGGGATGGGCACCTTAAGAACGCCCCGGTTCTGGGACTACCGACTATGTTGTCCTTACCCTAGTAGGTCGGGGCTCGCTACCTCGTATTTACTTAGGGATGTGTGCTTATGATGTATGTATGTGGTACAAGCCGGGGACCCCCAATGATGTTATGATTATATTTAAGTATTTAAAAGTATGATTTTAAAAGTTAAGCATCCTTATGTATATGCATTAGATTCATGCATTCATTCATGTTATGCATTATGCCATGATAGTAATGTCTTATACTTATATCTCATGTCAAGAAATATGCATGATAGTAAACGATTTATGCTTATGGTTATGTTAAGAAGATGCCCATATGATATGATAAAAAGCATGACTATGTTTATGTCATACAGGTTAGTTCATGCTTTATGTTTATGTTTATGCCATATATCATGCATGTTAAGAATGTTTCCTTATGTTTATGTTTATGCCATGTATCATGTCATGTTAAGAATGTTTACTTATGTTTATGTATCATGTCATGTTAAGAATGTTTATTTATGTTTATGTTTATGTCATGTATTAGGCCATGTTATGTTGAATTATGTTTATGTCTATGTCATGTATTATGCTATGCTAAGTTGAATTATGTTCATGTTTATGCCATGTATCATGCCATGTAAATTTTAATTATGTTCATGTTATGTCATGTATCATGCCATGTAAGTTTATTTATATTTATGTTCAAGCATAAAGTTATGTTTATGTTTCATGTGCTTATGATTAAGTGATGAATGGTTTTAGTGAGTAGGAAAGAGTCTTACTATGCCTGTGTGTTTATAGTCTTATTTCCTTATACCGCAGATCACGCAAGGGGGACTGTAAGGAAGCAGCAGGAGGGCAAGAATGCATGTGTGTGGTAGTGACTTGGCCACGAAAACAATATGTTTACTCGTCTTATGCTAGAACTTTACCTTTACTACTTATGTGCTTGAATGGTGGCTTATGTGACTCGATGACATGATGCTATGTATGATATGATATGATGCTAAGTATGAAGTTAATATGCCAAGTTCCCATGTCATCATGTTAGGAGTGGTAGTAGGTGCATGTAGGTGTAAGTTTAAGGTTTTTCCGCTGTATTATGAGGTTCACCTGCCCTACTCATGTTAACGTAACGCCGCTTTATGGAAAGAAAAAAAAAGCGAGTGTTACATTTTACCACCTCAGACGCGGCAATATACTCGGCCTCTGTTGTAGAATCTGTGACTGTGTCCTGCTTCGAACTCTTCCAGCTCACAGCGCCACCATTCAGGAAAAACACATACCCTGACTGCGATCTAAAATCATCCCTATCTGTATGGAAGCTTGCATCACTGTAACCCTTTACAGCTAGCTCCTCATCGCCTCCAAATATTAAGAAATATTTTTTCGTCCTTCGTAAGTACTTAAGAATATTCTTGACAGCTGTCCAGTGACTTTTACCTGGATCTGACTGGTACCTGCTCATCGTGCTTAAAGCATACGAGACATCTGGTCGAGTACAAAGCATGGCGTACATGATAGACCATATAGCGGATGCATAAGGGATCTGATCCATACGGTCTCTCTCCTCCTTAGAAGAGGACCTTGAGTCTTCGAAAGACTCATACCATGTGACATTGGCAGAAATCCCTTCTTGGAATTCTGCATGGCAAAACGATTAAACACCTTGTCAATATATGTACTCTGACTTAAGACAAGCAATCTCTTAGATCTATCTCTATATATCTTGATGCCTAGGATATAGGCTACTTCACCTAAGTCTTTCATTGAAAAATAATTCCCTAGCCACGTCTTCACAGACTATAGTGAAGGGATATCATTCCCAATGAGGAGTATGTCATCTACATACAAGATCAGGAAGATAACTGTGGTCCCACTAACCCTCTTGTAGACACAGGGTTCATCTTCATTCTTGATGAAACCAAATGCTTTAATTGCATCATCGAATCGAAGATTCCAGCTTCGAGAAGCTTGCTTTAGCCTATAAATGGACCTTTGCAATTTACATACCTTTCCAGCATGCTCTGGATCTATAAAACCCTCAGGTTGTGTCATGTACACATCCTCGAGTAAATTCCCATTTAGGAATGCGATTTTAACATCCATCTGCCAGATCTCATAGTCATGGTAAGTTGCAATAGCAAGCATGATCCGAATAGACTTAAGTATCGCCACTGGTGAAAAGGTTTCATCATAGTCGATACCATGAATTTGTTTGAAATCTTTAGCTGTCAATCGCCCTTTATAGGTATGCATGCATCCATCTATGTCAGTCATTCTTCTAAAGACCCACTTACACCCAATGGGTTTTATCCCTTCTGGTGGATCAACCAAAGTCCATACTTGGTTAGTGTATATAGATTCCATCTCGGACCTCATGGCCTCTAGCCATTTCTCAGAATCTAGGCTCATCACAGCTTCTTAATAGGATGTAGGCTCATTCAACTCAATAAGCATAACGTCATCATGGTCAGACAAGAGAAAAGAGTATCTCTCAGGCTGACGACGTATCCTATCAGATCTGCGAGGAGGTTGGTCTACTTAAACAGCTTGTTGTTCCACAACTTCTTGTGCAACAACCTCATGATCCACAACTTCTTGTGGTGCCTGTTCAATGTCCATTAAGGCCTCAGTACTATCTGCATCTTGAACTTCTTCAAGATGGATTTTGCTCCCATTTACTCTTCTAGAAATATACTCCTTTTCTAGAAAAACGTCATTTCTAGCGACAAATACTTTGCCTTGTGTGGGATTGTAAAAGTAATATCCCTTTGTTTCCTTGGGAATCGTACAAAATAGTACTTATCAGATTTGGGTCCTAGTTTATCTGAGACTTGACGTCGAACGTAAGCCTCACAATCCCAAATCTTCAAAAAAGACATCGTGGGACTCTTCCCAGTCCATATCGTATATGGTGTCTTTGTGGCAGCCTTTGATAGAGCTCGGTTAAGTGTGAAAAGAGGTGTCTCTAGAGTGAATCGCCAGAAGGTGTTGGGACCGGGTGCATGTTGACATGGATACGGGTTCGTAATTTTAAAATTTATTACGTGCAGCGGAAGATTTAGCATAAATAATTTCCCAAATTATTTAACCGCACATCTAAGCATGCAACCTTATATTGTGTAGACATGATCATATATTAATATTTTGCAGAAAGTAAACTAATTTACTTAATACCTTGCGTAACTCGAAGGAAGGGACGAGATCCAACCATAACCGTCCCTTGGAAGCTCCGCCTCTATTCGCGTCCACGCCGAGTTTTCTTCGGGATGACTTCGCAAAGCCACGAGTTTCATACCGACAAGAACTACTAGATTCTCCAAAGGCACGACAAGAATACCAAGAGAGAGATGGGAAGACTAACCACCAAACGAAGAACGAAATCAAGATTCCGGGAGGAAGGAAGAAGTTGCGCCCGCTTCTTCTTCTTCTTCGATAGCTGCTTGGTGGATGAAGCTCACGGCAACAAAGGGGTCCTCCTTTTAGGGCCGACGACACTAGAGGAGGGAGAGGGAGAGAAGGAGAGAGAGAGAGGGCTTATTTCTAGATCTCTTAGATTAATCTCCAAGCCTTGCCTTGGTTCCTTTATATAGTAGCCTCTCAATCGTCAAGTCTCCTTTTTATGGAATAAATTTTCATAAGAAATTTATCATATAAATTTTTCTATGAATTATTCCATCATGCCAAGTTTTTATCATAATTTAATTTATGATAAAAACAACCATGTCTCCCTTTTATTATGGAAAGAAATTTCTTTATATAAATTTCTTTATCATGGTAAATCAATCTATTATTGATTTTATAAAATAAAATAAACCAATCTATAGTTCATTTTAATTTTCATGAAAAATAAATCTCTTTATATAAATTTCTTTATATAAATTTCTTTATCCATAATTTTATAAAACAAACCACGCTCGGTTTATTTTATAATTTGAACCAAAAATTCGGTTTTCCCCTTTTGTTGTGGCCGGCCAAACAAAGAGGGTGGGGACCCTCTTTGGCCGGCCAAATCCAAGCTAAAACTATACGAATTAAACTCATTTAATTCGTCCAATAAGTCTTCAAAAGACTTAGCCATTTTATGCTTCCGATGCATCTCTGAAAAATTCAGATTTGACTTATCTCTCTTGGTCGGAAAATCTAATTTTTAACTCATTTTAAATCCCTCGGATTACTCGTAGTGCGTGTGACTAAATAGGCCTTTGATTTATGTTGGCCGTCTATAATTAACCAATTATAGAACGATCATGAGTGGCACCTAGTAGTACATCATGATCCCCAATTAATCGAAAAATCAACGGTTGACCTCAGAAATTATTCTGAAACCCTTCAGCAGCTCTAATGAATCGTGCCTCATTCCCTTCACCATCTTATACCCACTTGGTTCAGGACATGGTCTATGTGTGTCAGTCCCCACTAGGCTGACTACGTCACACCTAGCCCAAGCAATGTCTTTCTCGTCCAATGGATTCTAATTACTCTCATGTATCTGAGATATTCATACTCTGATCATGTGATGCTCTGGCCAGAGGCTTCGAGTAATAATCCATCGATAGGCCTTGGGTATACATCCCCTCGCAAGGAGTAGTGAATCCTTTATAGGCTATTCAAACATCTTCGGGCACTTTGGCTTATACCCAATCATCCTGGGTCTACACCTCCTTGGAGATGCTTGCTTAAGATGTCAAAGTATAAGTCTTCATGACCAAGATGACTTGAACACCGCAAGTCAAAGGAACATCGCACTTAAGCTGCAGTAACAACTTCATTGACATATCTATATGTAGATTACCATATGAAGTTTTACAGCCAGTAACTCCAATGAACTAGTTCCCTTAACTAGCATTCATGTTTATCTCTGGACATCCCAATGTCACCAGCCCGTGAGAATCAGCTGATTAGAGAATAACCCATGCTAGTCTCAACAGAATTGATAGTGTCCGTATTTATCAATTCATCGACTAGGGACAATTTCACTACTTCACAATTGCACATGTAGAGATAATCACTAGTTGTGAATTCATCACAAATTCTCTCATGCTGTGAATTGTATTATGGACATTCAGTGAATGAGTTTAAGATCTCAATCAAATACACAAACATGTACACTCAAATAGTGAGTATTGATAAGTAAATGATTATAATCATAAGGTGATTGCCTTAGGACACTTCTCTCATATTACTAACAAACTCCCACTTGGCCTAATGTCAATCGCTACGGTATCCAATACCACAGGCTCTAACATGACCCTCAAACTTGCTTTGAGGCAAGGCCTTAGTTAAAGGATCCGCTAAATTCCTTTCAGTGGGAATTTTCTCAATTTGTATATCATTCCTACTTATAATCTCTCTGATCAGATGATAGCGGCGAAGCACATGTTTGGATTGCTGATGAGACCTTGGTTCCTTTGCTTGTGCAATAGCTCCATTCTTGTCGCAGTAAACCGGCACTGCTTCATCAATGGTTGGAACCACACCAAGTTCTGAGACAAACTTCTTGATCCAGACTGCTTCCTTCGTTGCTTCTGAAGCTACAATATATTCCACTTCCGTGGTAGAATCCGCTACGGTGTCTTGTTTGGAACTCTTCCAACTTATTGCACCTCCATTCAAAGTAAATACGTATCCGGACTGAGATTTGGAGTCATCCTTATCTGTCTGGAAACTGGCATCTGTATACCCACGTATTATCATATCTCCTTCTCTATATATTAGGAACACATCCTTAGTTCTTCTTAAGTACTTAAGGATTGTCTTGACAGCCGCCCAATGATCCATTCCTGGATCAGACTGGTATCTGCTTATGATGCTTAGAGCATACGATACATCGAGCCTAGTACATAACATAGCATACATGATAGATCCTATCGCGGATGCATAAGAAATCTTATTCATGCAAATCCTCTCGTCTTTTGTGCGCGGACACATAGACTTTGAAAGGTTGATCCCATGCCTGATGGGAAGGTAACCTTTCTTGGATTCCGACATGCTAAACCTTTTTAGCACTCGGTCTATACATGTAGACTGCGAAAGACCAAGCAACCGTTTTGATCTATCTCTATAGATTCTAATCCCAAGGATATAGGTTGCTTCTCCCAGGTCATTCATGGAGAAAGTTTTGGACAACCAAATTTTAACCGACTGTAAGACTGATATATCGTTTCCTATAAGCAATATGTCATCGACATATAATACTAGGAATACGACTGCACTCCCACTAACTTTCTTGTACACACAAGGTTCGTCAGGATTTTGTGAGAAATCAAACTCTTTGATTGTCTCATCAAAACGGATGTTCCAGCTCCTGGATGCTTGCTTCAGTCCATATATGGATCGTCGAAGCTTGCATATTTTGGTTTTATCAACCGATGTGAAACCTTCAGGTTGTATCATGTATACATCCTCAAGCAGGTTTCCATTAAGGAAAGTTGTTTTCACATCCATTTGTCATATCTCATAATCATAATGAGCTGATATGGCAAGGAGCATCCGAATGGATTTAAGAATAGCTACTGGCGAATAGGTTTCGTCATAATCAATTCCTTGTTTCTGACGATATCCTTTTGCCACTAGTCTAGCCTTAAAGGTAACAACATTACCCTCCATGTCGGTTTTCTTTCTTAAAAA
>JAGFNQ010002578.1:0-69037 GCA_024364735.1 Boesenbergia rotunda | reverse complement strand
TCGCTCATGTACCCCAACATCTTCAACACAAACTGTGAGACAGAAGTGCCTTCCTGCATCTTAGAGGTGAAGAGGAGTCTGGAGACCTCGAACCTTTCGGATCTCGCCTGCTCGTCAAATAACTCATGAAGATGGAAGATGATGGTATAAGCATCCATATGCTCATGTTGCTTTTGCAGCTCAAGTACCATAGCAGCTAGCATTATGTAACTCGCAAGTTCAGAATCGGTCACATGTTTCTGATAGGCCACTAACTGGTCTGGAGTTGCATCTTCTGGAGGACGGTTGGGAAGTTGATCTTCAAGGACATAAGCAAGCTTTTCTGCTTTGAGGACTATCCTCAGGTTTCGAAGCCAGTCCATGAAGTTTGGCCCAATCAGCTTATTGGTGTCCAAAATGGAACGCAAATTCAGAGAAGACATGATCAAGTGATTATCCTAGAAATACAAATTGAACTTATGTGAGAAGAATGATAAAGAATGCATCAATATACATTAATTAAATCCTATTTATTTTTCGAATTGAATAACCCTTTTTATTAATTCGGGAGATCGTAGGAACATCTCCAAATAGGTTGATATCCAACCATACATAAGAACAACCATAGCTGTGGCCATCAAGTTATTCTTAGCTATGAAGGTAGGTAATTATACCGATTACATATCACATATATGTAACTATCACTTTATGCGATCAACTAATTGAATGTTTGCATAAATCATTGGATTGTTAACTCATTAACAAGTATGCAACAATATACATAGCACCCAACTGCACCTCTCTTTACATCGACCTTGGTTGTGGCACAACAAATCGATGCTCCAAGCTTAAGGCTGACCCATTAATCAAGAAATAGTTTTAATATAGTTGGAGCTCATTCAACCGTTTAGTCAGGCTTGGATGTGTCCAACAACCAAAACTAAGGATTGACCTCTGACTCTAACTATATTAATCATAAACTAATTCCATAGATTGAACACGTTGAGGTTCAAGCCGAGCATGGATGTGTCCATCAACCCAAATGAGAAACAAAACTCCGGTTCTAACCATATTAATGGAAGGTGTTGGCCTTAATATTTTGTAAGGGGTTTTGGGTCTCATCCTTTTCTTTCTAAGCACATTCATGACATATAATTATGTCATGTACTAACGATTTCCTTAATAAAGTATGTATGTGACTTAATTTATCAAGTCTCATTAATTGAATTAGGAACCGGATTTCGTAATTCTAATTTCATACTTTATTCAAGGAATTGTTTTGAGAAACAATTTCCTAAATTGTCATAATCAATTTCGGAAATAATATGTTTAAGACTTTGATTTCTCTAAATCAAATCTTATTAAATTAAGAGACAGATTCCCTTAATTCAACCACATATTATTTTCATGAAATTCTTATTTAAGAAAACTCTATAGGAAACAATTTTCCTAATTAATTTTGGAGACAACAATATGTAAGAGCATCACCTCTTAAATCAAATAAGAAAATTATCGTTTGAGAATCACCTCAAAATTTTCATGATTTGATTACATATTTTATTTATGGACTAATTAATTACAACAAATTATTTTCTTTGGGTGGCTCCCCGAGGCTTAGATACCCAAAGAAAAGAAATTTGTTGTAAATCTAATTTAGCCCTCTCCCCGAGGCATAGCCAAATTAAACATGACAATTTTATTCAAAATGGGAAATTAAATTACAACAACTAACTTTAATTTGGGTGGCTCCCCGAGGCACTCCCCAAAGTAAAGAATTTTGTTAATAATTTAAAACTAATTTGAATTTAATTGTCAATTAATGATCCATAAATTTGTCTAGACTTTCTTGAAAGAAAGTGCCCAAAATTGCGAGATCTCCATAATAGGTTTTCAGAATAATTGTAAGTTTCTGGTACAAAGAAAACTTACATATTTCCAAAATTCGAAAATTTCTGAAATAGGAAATTTCCAAAATTGGAAAGTTTCCAAAAATGGGAAGTTTTCACAATTATCATAAAATTTCAGAAACTTGGATATTTCAAAAGTTTGCGAAATTTCATGAGGATTTTCAAACTTTGAAATTCCTAAATCTAAAATTTATTATAATTGGAAAGTTTCCATAATTGGAAAATTTTCCAATATTGAGATCATGACAAAGTTTTCCGCAAAACAATTATATGATTATGTCGAACACTAACCTCGCTCTGATACCACTGTTGGGACCGGGTGCATGTTGACATGGATGCGGGTTCGTAATTTTTAAAATTTATTACGTGCAGCGGAAAATTTAGCATAAATAATTTCCCAAATTATTTAACCGCACATCTAAGCATGCAACCTTATATTGTGTAGACATGATCATATATTAAAATTTTGCAGAAAGTAAACTAATTTACTTAATACCTCGCGTAACTCGAAGGAAGGGACGAGATCCAACCGTAAGCGTCCCTTGGAAGCTCCGCCTCTATTCGCGTCCAAGCCGAATTTTCTTCGGGATGACTTCGCAGCACCACGAGTTTCGTGCCGACAAGAACTACTAGATTCTCCAAAGGCACGACAAGAATACTAAGAGAGAGATGGGAAGACTAACCACCAAACGAAGAACGGAATCAAGATTCCGGGAGGAAGGAAGAAGTTGCGCCCGCTTCTTCTTCTTCTTCGGCAGCTGCTTGGTGGATGAAGCTCACGGCAACAAAGGGGTCCTCCTTTTAGGGCCGACGGCACTAGAGGAGGGAGAGGAAGAGAAGGAGAGAGAGAGAGGGCTTATTTCTAGATCTCTTAGATTAATCTCCAAGCCTTGCCTTGGTTCCTTTATATAGTAGTCTCTCAATCGCCAAGTCTTCTTTTTATGGAATAAATTTTCATAAGAAATTTATCATATAAATTTTTCTATGAATTATTCCATCATGCCAAGTTTTTATCATAATTTAATTTATGATAAAAACAACCATGTCTCCCTTTTCTTATGTAAAGAAATTTCTTTATATAAATTTCTTTATATAAATTTCTTTATCATGGTAAATCAATCTATTATTGATTTTATAAAATAAAATAAATCAATCCATGGTTCATTTTAATTTCCATGAAAAATAAATCTCTTTATATAAATTTCTTTATATAAATTTCTTTATCCATAATTTTATAAAACAAACCACGCTCGGTTTATTTTATAATTTGTACCAAAAATTCGGTTTTCCATTTTTGTTGTGGCCGGCCAAACAAAGAGGTGGGGACCCTCTTTGGCCGGCCAAATCCAAGCTAAAACTATACGAATTAAACTCATTTAATTCGTCCAATAAGTCTTCAAAAGATTTAGCCATTTTATGCTTCCGATGCATCTCTGAAAAATTCAAATTCGACTTATCTCTCTTGGTCGGAAAATCCAATTTTTAACTCATTTTAAATCCCTCGGATTACTCGTAGTGCGTGCGACTAAATAGGCTTTCGATTTATGTTTGCCGTCTATAATTAATCAATTATAGAACGATCATGAGTGGCACCTAGTAGTACATCATGATCCCAAATTAATCGAAAGATCAACGGTTGACCTCAGAAATTATTCTGAAACCCTTCTGCAGCTCTAATGAATCATGCCTCATTCCCATCACCATCTTATACCCACTTGGTTCAGGACATGGTCTATGTGTGTCAGTCCCAACTAGGCTGACTACGTCACACCTAGCCCAAGTAATGTCTTTCTCGTCCAACGGATTCTAATTACTCTCATGTATATGAGATATTCATACTCTGATCATGTGATGCTCTGGCCAGAGGCTTCGAGTAATAATCCGACGATAGGCCTTGGGTATACATCTCCTCGCAAGGAGCGGTGAATCCTTTGTAGGTTGTTCAAACATCTTCGGGCAGTTCGGCTTATACCCAATCATTCTGGGTCCACACCTCCTTAGAGATGCTTGCTTAAGATGTCAAAGTATAAGTCTTCATGACCAAGATGACTTGAACACCGCAAGTCAAAGGGACATCACACTTAAGCTGCAGTAAGAACTTCATTGACATATCTATATGTAGATTACCATATGAAGTTTTACAGTCAGTCACTCTAATGAACTAGTTCCCTTAACTAGCATTCATGTTTATCTCCGGACATCCTAATGTCACCAGCCAGTGAGAATCAGCTGATTAGAGAATAACCCATGCTAGTCTCAACAGAATTGATAGTGTCCGTATTTATCAATTCATCGACTAGGGACAATTTCAATACTTCACAATTGCACATGTAGAGATAATCACTAGTGAATTCATCACAAATTCTCTCATGCTGTGAATTGTATTGCAGACATTCAGTGAATAAGTTTAAGATCTCAATCAAATACACAAACATGTATACTCAAATAGTGAATATTCATTTATTAAAGTAAATGATTACAATCATAAGGCAATTGCCTTAGGACACTTCTCTCATATTACTAACAGAAGGAAGTAGGAAGATTTGTCTGACTCATCATCGATCGTACCATATCTAATAGCGTACGATTTCTCTGCTCGGATACACCATTCCACTGTGGTGTTCCAGGTGGAGTGAGTTGGGATATGATCTCACACTCTGCTAGATGGTCACGAAACTCTTGGCTAAGGTATTCACCACCGTGATCTGATCGAAGCATCTTAACACTCTTGCCAAGTTGGTTTTGTACTTCACTCTTGAATTCTTTGAACTTTTCAAAGGATTTCGACTTGTGTTTCATGAGATACACATAGCCGTATCTACTGACATCATCAGTGAAAGTGATGAAGTACTGATAGCCTCCTCTAGGTGCGATATTGAAAGGTTCACATACATCAGCATGTATGAGCCCTAACAAGTCTGTCGCTCTTTCGTCGTGTCCACTAAATGGAGTCTTGGTCAGCTTGCCTAGAAGACAAGATTCACATGTCTCATATGATTCAAAATTAAATGAGTCCAGTAATCCATCCTTATGGAGCTGGGATATACGACTCTCATTTATATGCCCCAAGCGACAATGCCAGAGATACGTTTGGTTCACATCATTGGATTTGAACCGCTTGGTATTTATGTTATAGATTGGGTTTTCTAGGTCTAGAACATAGAGTTCATTCACAAGCGGTGCATTACAATAAAACATGTCATTTAACATTATGGAACAACATTTGTCCTTTATGATAAATGAAAAGTCTTTCTTGTCCAAACAAGATACTAAAATTATGTTCTTAGTCAATGCAGTTACATAAAAGCACTCCTCTAGTTCTAAGATAAGTCCAGTGGGCAAAGACAAGGAATAAGTTCCTACAGCTATGGCAGCAACTCTTACTCCATTGCCTACTCGTAGGTCCACTTCGACCTTTGTCAATGATCTAGCTCTTTGAAGGCCCTGCACATTAGTACAAATGTGAGACGCGCATCCGGTATCTAATACCCAAGAAAAAGAGATAGATAGATTGACTTCTATAACAAAAATACCTGAAGCAGAAGTCTCACTTCTTTTCTTCTTTACTTCCTCCAGGTAATATTTACAGTTCCTCTTCCAATGTCCAGTCTCACCACAGTGGAAGCAGGTCCCTTCCTTAGGCACCTTATCTTTAGCCTTGGATGTAGTAGAGTTGGCCTTGCCTTTAGCTTGGGTCTTACCCTTGCCTTTAGGCTTCCATTTGCCTTTGCCCTTTTGTACTATCAGTACATTACTGGTTTTGGTTTTCTTGAGATTAGGTCAGCAATTCTTAACATGCTGAGCATCTCAGGCAGAGGTTTGTTAATTTCATTCATGTTGTAGTTCATGACAAATTGATTATACCCTTCCGGCAACGATTGCAAGATAAGGTCCATTGCCAAATCTTGGCCTAGTGGAAATCCTAGTCTTTCAAGGTTCTCCACATAGCCAATCATCTTGAGTACGTGAGTTCCAACAAGAGTTCCTTCTTGCATCTTGCATGCAAATAGGGCTTTGGACACCTCAAACTGCTCGTGCCTAGCTTGCCCTTGATATAGTTGCTTTAGATGCTCAACCATCTCATGTGCATTCATGTTCTCATGTTGCTTCTGAAGCTCAGAGTTCATGGTGGTAAGCATAAGGCATGATACATCAAGTGCATCATCCTGATTCTTCTTGTAAGCATCTTTTTCGGCACGGGTAGCGGTAGCGGCGGGTGCTTCTGGAAGAGATTGCTCTAGGACGTACAATTTACGTTCTTGTTTGAGGACTATCCTCAAGTTTCTGTACCAGTCTAGGAAATTAACTTCGTTGAGCTTGTCCTTCTCAAGGACAGATCGCAGAGAGAGTATTTGACGTGTTAGATGATATGGCGATCTATAACAGTAAAATTATACAAAAATAAGTATCATATCTAATTTATTTAATTAGGCCTTTAATTAAATGATGCTCCCACTGAATCGTAGAGCTTTGGTCGGGGCTAGTCATGGATGTAGGCAAACTCAATTTACCAACACTACTAGCTCCAAACCAAATAGCAATTATTATTCATGTGGGATAAGATCCATATTATACTTCATATTGAGTTAGCTTTGGCTAATCGCCCAAGACTTAGTATAATTAGGTAGGTAACATTTTACCAATTACATCTCATGCAACTCTTTGAAACAAAGGGTCAAGATCCACATTACACATCATCTTGAGTTAGCTTTGGCTAATCGCCCAAGACATGGAATAATTGTTCTCTTACCTAATTTTCCCAACTTTTGGGATATGCCTCCATGTTTCTCAATCTAATTGAGGAGACTTAGTTAAGTCTCACCCAAAATTTGATAGCGGGATATCACAATTGTCCTCTCACACTCTTCCAAGATAACATGCGTTGCTTTGCTTTAGCAACCCCAACAACAAATGATCGAAGTAGTTTATGAGTACCAAACTTTCGTAGGCATATTGAGTTGAATTAATTAAGATAAACATCTAAGCATGCATCACATACACACACATAGCATATATCAGCATATAAGCAAGAAAACGTGATATGGTTATGGCCCGTATACTATGATCTTCTCAAGCCAATGAGAAGATCGATGGTCAACCTAGGGATAACCAAGTGCATCCTTCGGTCATCGTGTGTGATCGGCATCCTTCTTGTAACTTCATTCTTCAATGGACACTCCACTGCTCCTTTTGTACATTACAATGTAGGAAAACTCGAGTTACATTTGAGTCTAAATCTATTTTTACAACTAGGAAAAATAGAGACAAGGCACGACACGCAGGCCGTATTTACAACATGCACACACACACATACATCCAATCACATTGGGGTTAAGGCCATAACCATGCACCATATCATCAATCACAGACAATAAATTTAGGACATCAATTTTTATTATGATTGTAAAAATGCTCATGAGCCGAAACCATAGGTTATAAAATTTGTCGAGTACATTCACATCATAGCACACTTTCATATTTCATATGATGATGCTATAGACTTTTAGTTTGATCTACACAAACTTTTGTATCTCGACAAATGCTCATACATTATACAATCTATAATAAAATTATATCCTACTTCTATATCACATATAAAAGTTTTCTAAACTTTGTACGATCTTTCGCAAGTGGCTCTGATACCACTATAGGGATCTATAGGTAAAAATATTTAAAATCGCAACGAAAATAAGATCCCTGGAGCGATTCATGCGAAAGAAAAACTCTTACAAAGTGATCTACAATTCCTATCTTATAGGAATACCTTTGTCGCGTGCCCTTCGCTTATCCCGCTAGTCCTTTGTTTCGCCGGATCTCTTGCACGTTCAAGTGTCCGTGCCTCTATGTGTATCCACACGAACATGAAATACTCCTCGAAGAGAATCCACCTTAGTTGTGCTAGCAACTTGGGATGGTTCACAAAGCACAAGAACCTCCACTAGGGAGTTATGGACAAGGAGGAATAAAGAAGAGGAAGAGAGATGTCTTCCCTAGCCTTTGACAGGGGGGGGGGGTATTTATACTCATCTAATGAATACCAAGGGTCTATGTCCCTTGAGCTCCTCTCATCTTAATATTAATAAAACCCAATGAATACCAAGCCTCTTGGTAATCCTTGAGACTCTTAATATTCTATTCATCTAATGAATAAAATATCTCTTAGCCTTCCTCTTAAATAATATTTATTAAACCCTTTAATGAATATTATCCATAATTAAGTGGTTGAATCTAATCTAGATGAGTCTAACTCAAATTAGACTCAATCCCATAATCTAATTGGATTCACTTGAGTCTAACTCAATTAATCCAATTCGAATCAAATCATAGTCAAACCAAGATCAATTAATCTCCGAAGCATCGTGTCCTTAGTGTGTGACCCAATAGGTTTTCGTAACGTTGGCAATGTGTCTAAACCACTTTAGACACATAAGCAATGAGTGGCATCTAGCAATGCATCATTGCTACCCAAGTAACAAGAAAAGTCGAGATCCGACTAAACCTCCGTGACTATGATAATGTATGACCTTGTCCTTCTATCCTTGATATCTAGATTGACCAATGAGGCATAGACAGTGTCATCCTCAGTCAATCTTGTGTTTCTTGATCCCCGAGTAAACTCACACAAACAAATGAGCTCAATATCTCATATTGACTCATTTGAGCATGGTCATGCGTTTTAGTAGTCCTACTCAATTAAGGGGCCCACAGATATCACTCTCGTCATATGGGAGGGATAGATCCCATCTACATCACTCACATCCCTCCGCATAATTCATTACATACCCAATGATCACCTTTATAGGTCGCCCTGTTATGGGTGACGTTTGACGATACCAAAGTACATAACTCCTTATGTAGGGAACCGTAGTGACTTCAGGTCTAAGGACTATTCATACTAATAGTCTCATGAGAAAGTTTATGACACTCATATGACAATCTATGAAACTTTCTCATGGCAGGTCATTCAGTACACATTCTCCAATGTATACCCATGTGTCAACTTGATATCACATATCCATGACATGTGAGCTCAAGTCATCAGATGACCTACATGCTAGTCTCCATGCATTAATATTGTCCTTGAATATTAATACTTGACTAGGAATGGTTTAGAGTAGTGTTCTCTACATCATCTCACTATCGATTCAACCAATCGATATAATGTAGATAAGAACCTACTACCCAAGGACATTATTATACTTAGTTATTTGGCACAAATACAAAGTAAGTATAATAACCAAACATGCCTTTATTAATAATAGAATATGATACAAAAAGTCCCTAGTCAATCATCACATAATTGGCACTAGGGCTCCTACTAACAGATACTTCTTACTTGATTTCTGTAGAATCGGTTATCTTAAATGCATGGTTATTTCTTTTAGTTGGGTAGGTTGATTTACTTTAAATCTATTCTGCTTGTTTTTCCTGCTTAATACTTATTCCTGTTTGACCTTTGAGTAGTAATCCAAAATGTTCAGTTATATAATCTCAACTCTTAGTTCCTAATCTAAGAGTACCACTTCTATGCGTATACTATAGAATTATCATTAGATCTATCTAGGGTTTAGTTGGCATTAGATATAGCCTACCCAGTAGATTAGTTGCAAGTTTTGGTATTGATTGAACGCATATGTATCGTATTGATTGTAAGTTTTGGTTTGATTGAGGTTGTACATATTAGTGACATATACCATATCATTATTTGCATGATGTCGACTACTGGCTCACTCATGGTTGAGATGGATCGTCAATTATATTTCTTGTTATACTATATTAAGTTAGAGTTGTATGCAAATAGTTGATACCCCCAGGTGCTAGGGGTCCCCACAGGCATGTTTGGGATTTTACAGTCACAGATATTATGGTTTTTCATGCATAACCACAGGTACTATGGCTTTTCTGCATAGCCACAGGTTTTTTGGCCCTTGTATCTTGTCCACCCGACCGTCTAGTGTAGCGATAGTTGGAGTGTGTACTGATCATGTCATTTCATCATGTGCATATTATGCATTATACATTTAACTTGTGTTTGCTGTATTTATTTGAACTGTGATTACTGCATTTGAATGGCATACATATTCGGTTATAATTTACATTTATTATATGATCTAGATCTACTCAGCAGTACGAGTAGTTTATTGAGGTATTATGGGGATTTTTTATCATGCTCTTACGTGTTACATTGATTTTCAGGTATGTTTATGCATTTAATTTATGTTCTTTATTCTAGATACTATATAGCTTTGTTTCTATATACCTATTTTATCTTTTTTAGATATCATACATTTATCTATTTTTATACCCGTAGAGTCTCCCCGGACTCACCACCCCTTATTTTTCTTTTATTTCAGGTAGTTGATAGATATACCTCGTGCCACCAGGAGAGGATTCACCTGTCAATCCCCCCACTTGAGTATTTTTATTTATAGTTATTTCATACTTTCTTAGTAAGGATGTCGTTATTTTTATTCCTTTATTGAACTTGCCTTTATTTCTGATTTCTTATGAACTTGTATTTATTTTCGTAGATTTTCGATTTGACGCATTATTTTATAGAGTTTATTATGCTTATAATTTATTTTATGAACGTTAATAACTACGTGGATATGATGTTTATTTATTTTATTTATGTTGTTGTCAGCCATGTGTGGTTGTGCTATATATGGTTGAGAGTGATGTATAAAAGATTCATATTTTCCGCTGTTCAGGAGAGATGCTACATGATTTTCGAGTGAGCATGAGCCCCTGGGAGCGAGACATCCAAAGTCTTTCAATTCTACACACTCGGTAATAATGTTAGAAAATAACACACCTAACATTAACCCTTTTGTCATACATCAAAATCTAAATTTGATTATTAATGCAAACTGCACCAACACAATTAACCCCTTTAAGTCAGGTGCTAACAACCTTAACTCTCTTAAACTTTAGCCAAAGAGTCTGAAACCCTAATATCGTTTTGAGTAAAATTTCTAAATTTTTTTCTTGTCTGATTTTTATTTAGCTAAATATAACAATATCTAGGTGTGTCTACATCAGATACCTTAACACGCATATGAGTTCCATCTAATGTACCAATACAATCCTACAATTAGGAGACAATGAGTATATTTAGCTACAAATTATCTTATAAACATTCTAAAATTCAAAATGATCAAAATGAATGTTACCTTGAAGTAAGGGTAGAATCTACTACTACTTTGTATAAACAGAGGGATTTCAGATCCATCTAGTTAGTTTATAAATTCAACATGAAATCTAATAATGACTTTTAAGACTTCATGAAAATGATTATTAATAGTCCTTGTACTTCGACGAAAGAAAAAACTCAACTCTCGATGTTTGACATCATGACCAAGCAAATATAAAAACTTAGCAATCTTCTATTCAACACTTGAATTCCTATTCGCTTTTATCCTTGTGTTATTCTTTAATAGTTCACATAAGCAAACAAAGTCATCCACACTTACCCTAAGATTGCTAAGACATGCCTCAATAGATGTCATAAGGTTGTGCAACAAAATGCGTCATGCATTATCTTTTTGCTCATTATTCTCTATTAGACTTTTATCTATATACTTATTCATATCCTTAAATATCATCCCAAAAATAACTACACAATTTCAATTAGTTAAAACTTCTTCATCTGAACTCTCATCTAGACTATCAATGTTCTCTTCATAACAATCATTAACATTCAGATAATCTCCTTCATAATTATCCCACTCTATCTCATCAAATATGTAGAAAGATAAACAATAAAAATAGATTACTATAATAAATTCCACAGCATTGCCAAAAATATCGCTAAATTGTTCATTATAATAATTAGAGGTATCAAAACAAGTCGATAATAAGATAATAACAACATCTTTTGAGTAGACAATTCTAATCAACCTATACCAAAAAAAAAACTCACACACAATTTTTGAAGAATAAGATTCCATCTTTTCTTTTTCCTACCACCGCAAGTGCATTAGTCAATGACTTCTTCTTCATCACTACAGGGACGTTAGGATAAGGAGATAAGGAGCATCCATAAGATTGTTCTGGTTAAATTGGGAGTTAAGAGTAAGCTAGAAGGGGAAGAATACTCGAATAGGGCATTTAGAGCGAACCCGTGCCATTTTAAACACTGAAACTTATCCGATGGTAATATGGAAGACGAAAGGCTTTCAAGTTCTCATCACTCACATATTCACGCACTATAATGCCAAGTAGACACATAGGGGCAACATCGCAATGGGATAAGCAAAAATCGCACACAGTTTAATTGAAAATTAAAAGAAAAATAGAAATCAACAAGATCCAAACTTACCACAATCACAGAGCAAGAAAACTCAACACGAAGCAGTCGCATAGCAATCGTAGAAGAAAATTGGAGCAACAACGTGCATCAATCATAGAGCAGTAGCTTACAATAGTTGTGAATCAATCACGAGAGCAACAATCTTGGAGCAACAGTAACAGTCACGAAAGATAATAAAAGGATTGTGCAGTCGCGGAAAAGAAAAAGAGGGATCGACGAAGAAGTCGACAAGTGAGGAGGAAGAAGAAGAGGTCGTGGGTGAGAAGGAAGAAGAAATTGATGATCCGACGAAGGATTCGATGGGTGAGAAAGAAGAGATCATAAATGAGGTGGAAGAAGCAATTCAGCGAAAGATAAAAAGAAAGGGTTTATGGATATTTATGTGATTTTCTTTTATTTATTTTTCCTTCCATCATCTTTCCATCCAAATTGGAGGGGATAAATTTTCCTCATAAATTTATTCTCCAAAGGAATATAATTTCCCTCCATTTAAAATTTTTAATCAAGTAAATAAAAGAAAACTTTCCACTATGAAAAATATTCCTTTATTTTAGTTTCCTTAAGTAAGCATACTCTTAGTGTCTGATTGTGCTAACAATAATGGGCTTATGATGAGTTATAAGTGGAGTGAGGGGATTGCCGAGATAGTGTCAATCATTATGATAAGATTTTATATCGACTAAGCAAGCTAGTCAAGTCTCCACGATGATGTCTAGTTGATTAAAGAGTGGTAGATTTATTACAATCGAATAAGGATTAATTCTCGATGAACGGATACCCTCAAGAAAAAAAATCTTCCACCCCTAACAACTTGACGGTTAGCTATAAGCTGGTCATATGATTTATCTCCATTTATATAATCTAAGAATGGCCTATAAAAATTATCTAAAATGAATGTAACATTTTTTACTACAAACAAATCGGTCAAATAAAAAGGATTTGCAATAACTAGATGTAGGACCGAGAAAATAGAAAAAAAAAAAAGATGAATCAGGTAACAGGCAAATCTAGGTGACTGACCCGACTTCATAGAAGTTTCCAACCGGCCACCAGGGTAAATCAGGAAGCGCTCACAATGAATGATCTAGAAGTCCAGTGTCCTAGAGTTTGCACGTCATTTGAAGAAAAAATTCCTGTAAAATATACCGTAATTGAGGATCGAATCACGAATGACTGAGATGACGATTAATCACCTTGTCGTTGTACCATTACCCTGAGGGTAGGACCGGACAAGTAGAATATTCATGTTTGAGTGACAATTGATGGAAATGACTTTTGGTTAACTAGAAAGGCGTGACGTCGAATTGAAGACTTTTTTATATGTTCTTCTTAGAGTCCAACCTTAATATTAGAATCATCTTGTGGTTGGATAGGGTTTCTAATTAACTAACTTTTCTATATGATCATTAGAGTTGTGGTTATGTTATGCTCTTTGAGAGTTTTTTGACACTAAGAACTTACTATTACAAATTTATTTGTTGTGCTCCTTCAAGATCAAGTTCCTAAAGGAAATTCAAGAGCTTGGACAAGTTTGGAAGATATCAACTCCGTTGAGCTCTTAGCAATTTATTGTCTTTTGGTGAACTTACATATTAATCCTTTAGAGAAAAGTGAAGACTATTATTGTTGAGAGAAGAACTGATTTTGTTCAAGCTTGTGAATTTATGAAAATTTAATTGGTGTTGATCAAGGTAAACCAAGGAGGAATTATCTAATTAAGTATGAAATAAATGTACAGCCTACTTTGTTTAATGGATCTGCATACAGCGTGAAATGACTACCAATGCTACAATGTGTAATTTCTATGATGCAATACCAGTCAAGAAATGTTGTAGAATGATAACGGCGTTTAATTCTATGTCACTCTACAAGAATCAGTTGTTACACTCCACCAAAAACTGACAGAGAAGCTTGTTGAAAGTGATCTCACATAATGCCACCATTTGGGTGGAATGTACAGCAATTCACCTTCTTCCAATACACAGTCAGAAAAATCCAAGTCAGCAGCCAATGGAAATTCTTCTAAATCAATGTTGTCAAGATCTACCTGCAGACAAACCCAAAACCAAACTGTGATGTCTCAGCTTATGCACTTGTGCAAGCTAAATCGATATCGAATTTATTTCTAACATTAGCATCACATTGTTGAAAAGGCAGAATCGAACAAATTATTGTAGATTACCTTCATTTCAGTAGTCTCTCACAGTCCGTGCTCAAATTATGTAAAGGAAAATAAATCACAAGATTAATTTATAATCAACAGCCAAATGGCTAGGAGGTGGAAGAAACATATGCCCGTCTAAAATTGATCTCTGTCTTATTATAATAAATTTGTTACCTTCTAGCTAATTAGGCATCCATGAGTATGTTAATGGACAAGCTATGATCAATATTTTAGGGACATCAAAAAAGAAATATGCTGATAGTTAGATAATCCTTAGTAAAAAAAATGGGATAAATTCTGCACGGTACTTAAAAGGATTTTAGAAACCATATACCTGACTGGAATTGCAAAGCATGGTCTCTGTATGGGGATATAAGTGCTCCGATGATGATGGTGAATAGAGTCTTACATATTTTCGGCCAACCACCTTTTATGATGACAAAAGATAACCAAGTGAAACAATAAACTTTGGGATTACCGAGAATTAACCTGAAAGTTCTGATGTCACATTTGGTACAAGACGCAGACTGATATAGTGGAGCAAACTGTTCAATAAGTTCATTCAAATATGCCTGGATATTAAATATTTTGTTGTGGCATTCATTCAAATAAGTGAAACAAACCTAACATTTAAAAGTTATTTACATCAACTGCCATATGTTCAGAATAACATAATTTATTTCAAACTACACCTCAATTTCAACAGAATGCAATACATTTAACCCGTATAAAGATGGCATATTTACAAGTTCATGACTTTTACAACTCATACTGCGGCATAATCTGGAAAGACAATAATCTGCTAAACAAACTAAGATGTGCCAGAGCATCCATCAGAAGATTTGTACCAAAATACACAGGAAACCATTAAGGTCATGAGTGGAGAACAAAAGCCATGTGGTGAATGGGGACCAAAAGAGGCAGAATCAAGGGTATTTTAGTGTTCTTAGTGTCAGAAACGATGGTAACTAGGATAATAACACCACTGCATCTGAGGGATCCAACTATATAAGCACTATTGTGGTCACAGATAGAGAAGGGGGAGTGTTAGAACATGGTATTAACCCAAAAGAAGTTGATATAGCTAGGACTCGAGTCCATTTGTGGGAAAAATCCTCCTCGTCCAAATTCTACAAAAGGTAAAATTCATCACCCTGTCACCCCCCCCCCCAAAAAAAATAAATAAATAAATCAGGAAATCAAAGCTAGCAATCATATGGAAGGATAATCCTCGGACTTTACTGGGATTTGACCCCTGCTCAATTTTACAAACTTGTCATGTGATAATCAACTCGGCTATGCTCTAGGAGATCACCCAAAGAATCCCTCAAATCATTCTTGTGGAGAGTCAAGACAATTCAATTCAGTTTCAAGGAAAAAACACATCCTTGCCAGATGATTCCAGTTTTAAAAACAAACTAAAAAATAAGAGGGGAAAAACTGAAAACAGTGAAATTAGATTGGATATTCTGAAAAATGAAAAAAGAAAAAACTGAGCCCAATAAAATCAGATCCATAAGTATATATACAACTAGAACAACGAGCCATGAACTAAAACAATCTGGGGTTGACTAAATGGATCTTCTCTGAACTCTATGCCCCACTATATAATTAACTATTCAGTTTTTCTTAAAGTGGAGAACTATTTGTGAATGGGACTTGCATAGTATTCATATATGTCCAGCACGTGCCAGTTTTTAAATTGGATTGGGGTGAACAGGTTCTATTAAATTGAAATTGAGGTGGACCAGGTTTTATTCCCAAAGAGATGAAGAATGTTTTAATTAATGTCTTGAGCAGCTTCGTCGTTCCAACATTTTTTTTAGGTGTAACGATTGGAGGAAAGTTATTATGGTGTCGCCAACCATATACCAAAATCAAATAATTCTTTCATATTATTCAAATATTATATCTTTCGTCTCAGCAACAATAAACTCCACACACCCCCGAGGCAATGGTGCAATGATTAGATCATCCAATGGATAACCAAGTAATCTAAGACTCGAACCTCAGCTGTGGTACACTGCAGGGGCTTTTTCTTTCGGTGAGAAGCGGACCTAAGAATCTTGACCATCTAGATGGACTTCCATGAGCACTTTTCGATTTACCCTAGTAGTCGGTAGGAAACTTCCATGAGACAGGATAGGTCAATTAATTCATTCGAAAAGCTAGATACCTGAATTACTAAAAAAAACAGGCTCCACACATGTCAATCCTATGTTGATTACTAATATTAAATTAAGAACTTGAAATAATTTTGGTTATATGATAAGTCTTAACCACTGGCTGAAATGTGACAAGTTCCAAGGAATTCAATGTTAAAGACACTGTAGGTGCATCCATTAATTTCTTTTCCGTTATGTAAGTTATCTTAAATCTCATGGATTGGATTTGGGTCATTCTGCTAGTGATGTGCAGTTATTTCCTAAGGCAGGACACAACATTAATTATGGAAAAAGGCAATCAGAAAACACCTCTCTATCCATAACTGCCACCTCCTTGTCCCTCTTCTCAGCCATCAACATCACCTTGCCTTCCATTAGCTTCCTTCGCTCATGAACCCTCTAGCTCCTCAGTCTCAAAGTCCATCCCTCACAAACACCAATATCCACTCTGCCCCCATTAAAATCTACACCTCTTCCCACAATGGCCAAAAAGTTGTCCTCTTTGAGAAGCTCATGATCTGCTCTTGGTGATTTCTTCTCCATCTCTCCAAAACCATTCAGCCTCAACATGGAGCAGTTCAACCCTACAGCAAACTTTTATTTAAATCCCCCTTCCACCAGTGGCCACTGTTACATCAACTTCCTATCTCAGACTAATGATCTATTTAATGGATATTTTTTGTTTCATAAAGTTTTTAGGAATCAATCCACATGTGATTCCCCTTAGAGATTTGAAGTAAGAATGATATTGATGATAGCATGAATCTTGACGGAGGAAGTTAGTGATAATTGTGACTAATGATACTGCATGGACGCAACTAAATCAAAGGCGCAACCAATCAAGTATATTGGATCATGATTTGGATACCATTGTCCTGAATAGACCTCAGATTTGGTCTCTAGTAGACTCATCAAACTCTATCTGGTGGTTATTGATATACAATGTCTTAAGCAAACTTAAATATTTCTGGTTTGCTTCCTTGAGTGATATTGTATATGATTCAACAATAAATATGTTTGAAAAAAGATATGTAATATTCCAATATATATCACTGGAAATTTCTAATAAATCATCAATGTTTTGAAAATTTAAACAAGCTTATCCAAATCTACAAACTTCTAAAACCATCGTTGAGCCAATATTAAGGCATATTAGCATTTAGCAACCAAACATCCTGTTATGAAGTAAATTCTTCTTTTAAGGGGCTAGTTCCTCAGTTCTCCAGTAAATCCAATTCAACCTTAGTGGCAACCATAACATACCTACTAAACATCATGAACACCAGAAAGGCCAAAGCAGTAGGCTTACTTGCTGTGGATAGTCGAGTTTTCACATCAAGCAGTGAAGGACAAAAAATAAATAAATAAATAAATAACCTGATGGTGATTTACAAGCATCTTTTGTGCATTTAATGCTAACATATCAATATACCTGAGCAAAAATATTATGATGAGGATCATGGTGCAGTGGGGTAACTGTACCAAGTGGACCAAACCAGGCATTGAGAGAACGAAGTTCACTGCCACCAGCAAAGCAATAGTCTGGAATCATTATGTCATCACGCAGCTCTCTTATCTGTCAGTTCAGTGGGGAAAGTTTTTCAGCAACAATAACATTATTACATGGCATCAGAAATAGTATTATTAATATACCTGATCAAACAAAGGATGCTGAGCTAGGTATGTTAAGTTGGAAGAGCAATTAACTGATTGAGCCCTTTCAAGGAACTGAGTAAAGGTAATCAGCTCTTGCTTCCATTCAGAACTTAGATAGTTCTTTCCCACCTAAAAAATGAAACAAACACCATGGTTAAAAACTCTTAAATAACTCAAATCTCTTCATTTGTTCTCAAAAGAGAAATTATTTCTAGAACCTGAAATTTGAAATGATCTATTTGGTACAAATAATGCCTTAACCAATTAAACTAATAAAATGTAGCACATGTTGTAGTTAACTGCAAGTGTAGCATCCACGAATTAAATATCATCATCAAAATATAAATTTATCATTACTTCCAATATATTGAAAACTCACTTTTATAATTATTTAGGAAACTCTGAGATTTTAGCAATTGACACTAATGTCATACTGTTTCACCTCATAGCTGTTTGTATACCCACTAGGATAAAATAATAAGTGTCATAGTAAAATTTTCAACAAGCATAATTATAGTCATGCAAAGGATGATATAAACTTGCGATCAAGGGTGAACTTTGATTAAAACAGCTCTGACCACAAGAACAAATTTATAACACGGGCAACAACAGAAGGGTGAACTTTGCGATCAAAGAATACTTCCATGTTTTCCAAAGGTGGAATGTATTTGAGCAAAATGATATCTACAAGAGAAAATGAAGCCTTATGTTGTTCTTTAGTTGGTCTTAGTGCAAAACCATTCTTACATTGCAAAGTTTAAAAAATCAATGGATTCATAATATATGGGATAAAATCATGAGTAACAACTAAACTTGTCCTTGTACTGGTAGCAATTGTGAATTTACTAATAGCTACATTGAAAAAATTGATGAGCCATAACAATGTACTTGTTCAGAAAGAGTAAACCCTAAACTGTTATGCTTCAATCTCTTAGATTATAAATGTGTTTAGTGCAAATGTAAGTGAAGTTTATCGTTCATATGCAATTTCCTCTCACAATTTGAATGAAATCAACAAAGTTTAAGGCTATTCACCTCCACGGGGATAGTTCGATCTCCTGCGACCCTCTTTAGATATTCCATGTCCTTCCACTTTGTTCGTGCAGGCCAGTGATCAATGCATCCACTGATTATAACTGGAGAATCCCGTAAAAAATAATCACATATAAATGTCTCCAAAGAGAGAGACAATTGTTTCTCAACTTTCTTACACAATAGTGATCTGTGTGGCAGGATGCACAGTGCCTACAAGAGAAGTTTGTAACTATGATAAAAGATAATAATAGGTGGCTGTTAATAATCATTATCATTCAACTAAGCACAAATCCAAATACATGAGAAAGAAATTTAGCTGGAAAAAATTTCAATAACACTAGCATGCAGGTAGTTGAAAATGATGGACTGAATACAGAATTACAAACAAAGCTAAAACAAATGAAAATCATTTTAAAGAGAAAAAACAGAAATTAATGAAATTAGAGTTTATTAAAAAGCACTTTTTTTCTTCAAATAAGATTTGATCACAGATATTTTTTATCAATTGGAAAAAATAATAATAATTTAGCTAGCTAGCACCTAAATCATTTTCATCCACGATTCAAGTAAATGTCAGTTGCATAGGTCTCCAATATAGCATTCGCTTGAGTAATGCAAATGCCGGTATTAACCAGTGAATACCAGATAGGTCTTTCACCAATTAATTTACAGGTCATTACGATACTCTTTAGCTCATAATCTGGACAGAGTTGGTGGTTTCGAATGCTCAAATTAAAAAAAAAAAAAAAAACCCACAAGAAATTGACAACTACAATGGTAGAAGCCTAGAAGTTAAGAACTAAAAAATAATAATAAAGCATGGAACCAAATTCGCCAGGTGAAATAACATGGGTTGAGAAAATGAAGGTTAATACCAAGCAACCGGGAAAAGCAATCACTAACATAAAGCAATTTATATTAACAACATATTGGGACGGGGAAAAACCTACAACTATAATTAAAGAAGTTATTGTTATTTTTAGGGCATGAATCTCAAACCTTTGCCAGGTCTCGGTTTGCGGAGATCCCCTTTTTCCACATGTCAGCACAACCATCCTCTACGGCCGCGTCCTCCACTCCCTTCTCCGCCATGATCCTCTCCACAGCAGCGTCGAGATCGAGACGAAGGAGCGGGCCGCCCATAATAAGACCCATGTCGAGCGCACGGAGGGCTTCCCGTCGGTCGCCAGCGCCGACCCGAAGCTCCGCCACGTGGAAGCAGGCCATCGCATAGGCGTCTCGCCAAGCGGGGACGACCTCATGCCATGGCCCTGAGTGGAGCTGCTCCCATGCCATCTCCCGCGCCGCCTCTGCAGCCCGGAGGTCACCGCCGACCGCCTTCTCCGCCGAGCTGACGTAGGCGAATCCACCCTCCTCGGTGATCTGCCTCAGTAGTGCAGCCCGGCGCTCTTCGTCGATCGCCATCGCTTGTCCTTTTCCGCCTCCGTGGCGGCGCCGACGGGTATTGCCTGAATGTTAGGGAGAAGCTAAAAGCGCGGGGGCAGATATTTTTCCAGAACCCCGAATCCCGAATCGGCGGGTTCGCGTGACCAACCCCGTGAGATTAGGTTTCGACTCGATTCGATCTTAACGGCATACATAATCACATCGGTCGAGCCAACGCATTTGGTTTTCACAAGCGGTTATCGTAGACACGCCGACGCGCGTCTTACATTACTGATTACACCCCACACGACGAAATGGAATAGGCAGCATCGTAGAGTCCGCTAATTTACTGAACTGATTTCAGAATTTTATAATATTTAAAATACATATTCAATTTCCGATAATTTCCCAATAGCATACTTAATTATATGGTGTGTGTAATTTTTATATATATTTTATGTATTGATTGACATATATTTAGGTGAATAGGAGCCTAAACTCAATTATTTGATGATTAATTATGAATTTTTTTATCATATTCTATCATTAATAAAGATATATTTGGTTATTATATTTTATATTTATGTCAAATAACTAAGTATAATAATGTCCTTAGGTAATAGGTTCTTATTTATATCATATTGATTAGTTGAATCGATAGTAAGATAATGTAGAGAATACTATACTAAACCATTCCCAGTCAAGTATTAATATTCAACGGCAATATTAATGCATGAACACTAGTATATAGGTCAATTGATGACTTGAGCTCACAAGTCATGGATATATGATATCAAGTTGACACATAAGTATACATTAGAAAATGTATATTGAATTGGTCCGCCATGAGAAAGTTTCATAGATTTTCATATGAGTGTCATAAACTTTCTCATGTGACTATTCGTATGAATAGTCTTTAGACTGAAGTCACTACGGTTCCCTTTGTTAGGATGTATACTAAAAGTCTTGCTTTTGGTTTAAAACATTTACATTTTGAAAGAGAATCACAAAATCACAAGGTGCATATTTATATTAGTATGTATACAAAATGTCTAATACTTTGCATTGTAGATAACGTGGTGTGTGGTGACGCACAGAATATCATGTCATCAGTTCCTTGCAGAGGTATAAGAAAGAGGCTCACAACCGAGATGGAATTGGACAAACAATCGGGATAGTTATAGTGTAATTAGGTATGGTTTGTCTTAACCATAGAATTACACTAGTGCACTTTGTGTGCATTGAGTAGGACCAAAAGAGAGGTCATCCAATTTTATACTGACTTGATAAATTGGATGAGACATCGGATATATTATGGAGTACAATCTCTAAATCTCGAAATAATAACGGGCGTATGTATTTAATTATTATTACTTTGATTTACCAATGGGTGAGATCTATTCTGTTAGATCGATAGGCCTGGTAAGTTGGAAAATAATATTATCTACATGGTATGTCGTTGATTATTAACAGAATATGTGTCCTGGTGAGTCGGGATGATGATGCTCCCTTAATGAGCTCATAAAGATCATCATGTTAAATCTTACAAGTGGACTATGGTCCAACATGATGAAAATTTTGAGTGGTACTAGTCAAGGGTCAAGAGAATGATTAATTAAAATTGTCAGTAATTTAAATTAATCATCGGGCATTCAATATCTTAAACACGGAGAGATGGATGACTCATAATAGGTGGAGCCTATATGAAAATATGGGGGTTGTTGAGGAAGTTCAATGGGGATCCTTTAGTGGAATGGATCTCCATTAATGGATCGGATTTGGATCCATTAGCGGCCCAAGACCCAACTCCTCCTCATGGTCCCTATCGTTGGGCACTAAGTCCTGGTTCATGGAATTGGGTACTAAGACCTGGTGAGTGAAGCTGGGCACTACGACCTGGTGAGTGAAGCTGGGGACTACGACCTGGTGATTGAAGCTGGGCATGAAGTCCTGGTAAGTGAAGTTGGGCAAAAGTCCTGATGAGTGAAGTTAGGCACGAAGTCTTGGTCCGAGGGATGGAGCAACTTAGCTGAGCGATGACTAAGGACAGAAGTAGAGATGGGTCGAGGTTCGGACGTCTCGAGATCGGAGAGTCTCGAAGGCTAAGCAAAAGTCCACCCGAATGGACTGGGTGGCAACCATCTCTTGAAAGGAGTAGGTGAAAGGCGCGTTCCCGGGGGTGGGAACTTAGGCGTCGGTTCGACCTAGGGTTTCGCGGAAATCCGAAGTCAGAACCAAACCCTTAAGGCTAAGGATATATATGTGTTTGCTTATATTTATGTATCTTGCAGGTACCTAAAATTGAAGACAAAGCAGGCAAAAAAACACACAACGCGGTTGGAAACCAAGCTGCTAGGCGCCCCCATCAAACAGGGTGCCTCAATGAACCAGGCACCTCATTGATACATGCACCTCATTCATTCAAGCGCCTCCTTCAACACAGGCGCCCTGGATCAAAGGGTCATCTGTTGCTACGAGTCCGGCGTAGAGGTAAGCTTTGACCAAGCCCTGTGAGGCGCCTCATTGATCATAGCCGCCCTAATGAAGCCTATAAAAGGGGCTTCGATCCCTCAGCTCAGAACTCAACTTCCAAGATCATTCTGAGTCTTCTGACTGATGACACAACGCTAACGGCGAAGCTCTACGACCAAGGAAGCTCCGAGAGAAAGTGCGTGGCACTTCGGAGTTCCAGATCAGCCGAGTCTTCGACTCTTGTTTGGTTTGAATTTACAATTCTGTACTTATTTTTCAATATCTTTTGATTGTAATTTTTGCACTGTAAGGCGGGTTTCTCCACCTCCGGAAAGTCCGAAAAGGAGACCATTAGTGGACGCGCGTTCCCGTGCTTAGGCCTTGGATGTACTGACCTTGGGGGGGTTGGGAACCAAGTAAAAAATCCCGTGTGCACTTTATTGTTTGTTCGTTCCTTTTGTTTTCCGCTGCTACTAACTCTATATCTAGAACGAGCCTTGAAAGTCTACGAGTTTCCCAAAAGATTTTTACGGTCGATATTCACACCCCCCTCTATCGATGGCGCCGGTCCAACAAGTGGTATCAGACCAGAGATAAGTTTTGACCAAGCCCTGTGAGGCGCCTCATTGATCATAGCCGCCCTAATGAAGCCTATAAAAGGGGCTTCGATCCCTCAGCTCAGAACTCAACTTCCAAGATCATTCTGAGTCTTCTGACTGATGACACAACCCTAACGGCGAAGCTCTACGACCAAGGAAGCTCCGGGAGGAAGTGCGTGGCACTTTGGAGTTCCAGATCGGCCGAGTCTTCGACTCTTGTTTGGTTTGAATTTACAATTTTGTACTTATTTTTCAATATATTTTGATTGTAATTTCTGCATTGTAAGACGGGTTTCTCCACCTCCGAAAAGTCCGGAAAGGAGACCATTAGTGGACGGGCGTTCCCGTACTTAAGCCTTGGATGTACTGACCCTGGGGGGTTGGAAACCATGTAAAAAATCCCGTGTGCACTTTATTGTTTGTTCGTTCCTTTTGTTTTCCACTGCTACTAACTCTATATCTAGAACGAACCTCGAAAGTCTACGAGTTTCCCAAAAGATTTTTACGGTCGATATTCACCCCCCTCTATCGACGGCACCGGTCCAACAAGTGGTATCAGAGCCAAATCGCTCTTCACCGGACTAACCGCGGACGGACCAAAGACGCCAGGAGTTCAGGGGTAACCCAGGGGTTAATCAGGTACATTTTATTTTAAATGTCAGTTTTTAAATTACATATTACATGCTTTAAGTGCAGGGAGAGAGGATACTATAAAAATTAGTGTCCTACTCGTAAGACTCGGTCTACATCACCGGAAGCAAAGGAGGCACCAGCGCTCGGAGGAATAAAAGTCAAATACACTGTTTCAAATGCGAAAAGTATGGACACAACAAAAATACGTGTTCGATAAAGGTACGCAAAATTTGCGTTCCTAAAAATTTTCAAATCCCTGCACAATCGTATGATAAGTTAGGTAACTTTTTTGAAAAATTAAATTTACTGCATAAACAAATTAATATTTTGCATGCCCAATTAGAAAATGTAGATATTGCTAAAGTATTAGAAATTAAATGTTTAATCCTTAATGTTAATTCAACAATTTCTAAAATTAATTCTAAATTTAATTCTAATGAAATTAATTTTGATGAAATTAATTCTAAAATTAAGTCTGATAATTTTACTGTTAACTCTGAAATTAATTCTATTAATTTTACTAATAATTCTGAAATTGAATCTGATAAATTTACTGATAACTCTAAAATTATTGAGAATAATCCTGAAATTAACTCTGAAAGAAATTAACTCTGAAATTATTGAGGATAATTTTGAAATTCTTAAGGATAATCCTGAAATCAACTTTGAAATTATTAAGGATAATTCTAAAATTAATTCTAAGGATATTTCTAAGGATAGTGGAGATGAAATCTTCTTAGATGATAATTTAATTATCAAATTTTTAGATAATATTGAAGATTATTACAAAACATTAACTAGTGGCCCAATCTACTATGAGGATATTGAAGGATGTGATTTTAATGATGAGGATGAGGAGGAAATTGAATTTTCTGAGATCAAGGCTATAGTTAATAAAATTTACAAAAAGTCAAATAAATCAAAGTTATTAGAAAAACTCAAAAAATTAAATAAAGAAGAAATAGTAAAGGAATCAGATATTTTCAAAATAATAAAAATGATGAAATTAAATCCATAACTTTTAACTAACCTAGAAATTTTAAAACTTAAATCAATTTAACTATTAAAAGCTTTAATTTTAATTTTAAATCTTAATTTAATCCTTTATGCAACCTTAATTAAATCTTAATTGTTACCTTAATTCGTACCTTAATTAATTCCTAAATATTTAACTTTAATTAATTACTAATTAATTTAACTTTAATTAAATCCTAATTAATTTAACTTTAATTAATTCCTAATTAATCTAACTTTAATTAAATCCTAATTAATTTAACTTTAATTAATCCCTAATTAATTTAACTTTAATTAATCCCTAATCAATTTACCTTTAATTAATTTGTAAAATATTAATTAATTTAACTTCAATTAACTCCTAATTAATTTAACTTCAATTAACTGTTTTTAATTTAATTCTAACTTGTAAATAACATAAACTCAAATTAAATAAAATCCTACACAAACTGCAATAATAAATTTAATAAAATTAAATATGTCAAAGTGGGTTGGCATATTCGTAGGTTCACACGATATATATCAAATCGAGAATTTGATACATTTTTAGAAACTTAATTAAATACCTTGACTTGTTTGAATCATGCATCAATGTAATGTATATGCATATGCTATTTTTTAATATATGTCATGTCATTCATATTTAAGTTTATGCATGATTTAGAATGGTTTTAGGAAAAAGATTAATTAAAACTTGAACAACCTAGTATTAGGTGGAGGTGAGATGATAGTACGTTAGGGAAGCCCTTCTAATAAGGTCAAGTAAGGTAAGACGTACCTTACTTGGTCTGTTTAGTTTGGTGGAACTAGCCGAAGCTATCGATCTGAAACCTAAGTTAGTTAGACCAAAAATTTTTAAAAAGTAATTTGAAAATGAAATTTTGATAAAAGACTTTGTCAAGGAAAGGGTTGTTGCTCCAATAAGACTACGGCCAAAGAAGACCTTTGTGCCTCACCAAGACCTGGAAGTCAATTATCGAAACTCAAATTCAATTTACTATTTGATAAATTTGAATCTAACACAAGTTTTGATAAACTCTTAGATTTAACAATAAATTAAGAAAAATTCAAGCATCTCACAATACACCCATAAGGTAACCATGTTTGCTTGTACTGAGCCATCTAGAATGGGTGAGATGTTAAGGACTAATAAATTAGAAAATGCTTTCAAAAATATTTTCAAAATTCTTAGAATATTTTTCTAAAAATCTATTTGCAAAATAGTGCTTTAACATAATAATGTTTTTATGGATTTCATGCTTGTTTGAGTGCTTATCTATATTATACATTTTCCAAATTATATCTTTTCGAAAATCAATTGACCTACACAATTTGACACAAGCCTCTTAGGTCATCACTTAAGTCCCTTAAGGCACTTAGATAGAGTCAAACGGTGTCAGGGGGAGTTTTTTTTTATTTTTCAAAAATTATGCTTTAAACATCATTATCACTTCAGAATGTTTTTCAAAAATGGTGCTTTAAATCATTATCACGTATGTTTTCGAAAAAGCTTATGTTTTAAAAATTATTCTCATTCCAAATTGAATTTTCTAAAAAATTATCTTCTTGAAAATTATCATACTGTCATTCAAAACTGGTTTTTGATTTTAATAAACCCTAAAGACACAGAGAAAATCTTCTTCATGATATACGAAGACTCCTAGGATGTGTCAAATTTAGGGGGAGTCTAAGTCAAAAAAAAATTCTCTAACAAGTATTTTTCAAAAAAAAAAAATTTGGCAACTATTTTTGAAATTATTAGATAATTCTTTTGGTCTAAAACCAAACCCTAAAGACTTAGATGATGAGTACTTGTGGTCAACAAGCTTCCTAGGACTGGGCCATGTTTAGGGGGAGGTCAAACTGAAAGAATTATTGAACATTTCAAAATATTATATTTTCATGCACTGTATTTGTTAAATCCTTTTGAAAACATAAGGAATTTTTTTAATACTGTTATCTTTTATTGTATGAAAATATGATACTATCACTTTCAAAAAGTTTTTTATAAAATTCCTTTGGAAAATAATATTTACTTGAGTTTGGTAAATTTCCAGGACACATAGGGAAATGTCCTTGTAGTCGACAAGGTCTCCTAGGATTGTGTCAGATTGGAAAGGAAACCAAGTCAGTAAAATATTATGTTTTCAAATATCCTTCAAAAATGCATAATATCTTTCAAAAATACTTATATTTTTCAAAAATGCATAATATCTTTCAATGTTACTTATATTTTTCAAAAACGAATAATATCATTCAAAAGTACTTCCATTGTTTTCAAAAAGCTCAATATGTTTCAAAAGTACTTGCATTTTTGAAAATGATCAAAATATTTTCAAAAATCATAACATTTTTCAAAGTACTAATAGTTTCAAAAGAACTTATACTTTTTTAAAAGAACTTATATTTTTCTAAAGTACTTATGTTTTCAAATCCATAATATTTTTCTAAAGTACTTATGTTTTTCAAATTCATAATATTTTTCAAAAGTACTTGCATTTCTCAAAGAAACTCAATATATCGTTCAAAAGTACTTACGTTTTTTTTCAAAAAGTTCAAAATATTTTTCAAAGTTTTTTTAGGTACAAACTTTTCAAAGAAAAAATATCATTCATGCATGCAATTCTTTTTGAGAATCTTTCTCAATTGGAAAATTTTCTAAGTCTTCTGAAAGTACAATTTTTTTACAGTACATTTCAAAGTGTAATCCTTTGGTGCAATTTGTTTTTTTTTTACCTAGCTCGTTGCTGTGCTTTCAAAGATTTATACTAAGTCCTTTCAAAAGGATTTTTTTTTCATTGTTGGTGCAAGTGTTTTTTGATTTTTGATGTATGACAAAGGGGGAGAGTGCGGCTTACTTAGAAATTTTTTATTTTTTTCCAAAGGATCAAATGAAATCTTTTCTCCCAATGGATCAAAATTTATTTTCAAAACTTAAATTTTTTTCAAGAATTATAATTTAGCCCTTTCAACCAATCTAACTTAAGATATTGTCAAACATCAAAAAGGGGGAGTTTGTTGGTGCAAGATGCATCAGTGATGTCCTCCTTTAAGTGTTTCAATGTTTGACAATATGCTTAAGTCAGTGATACATTGAACAAGAGAAGGGTAATCAAGAAAACTGAACCAAAGTGAACCAAAGTCCTAGTTATTTTAGGCACGAAGTCCTGGTTTGAAGAATTGGGCAGTAAGTTCTGGTTCGTGGAATTGGGCACTAAGACCTGGTGAGTGAAGCTGGGCACTAAGACCTGGTGAGTGAAGCTGGGCACGAAGTCCTGGAGAGTGAAGCTGGGCACGAAGTCCTGGTGAGTGAAGCTGGGCAAAAGTCCTGATGAGTGAAGTTAGACACGAAGTCTTGGTCCGAGAGATTAAGCAACTTAGCTGAGCGATGACTAAGGACAAAAGTAGAGACGGGTCGAGGTTCAGACGTCTCTAGATCCGAGAGTCTCGAAGGCTAAGCAAAAGTCCACCTGAATGGACTGGGTGGCAACCATCTCCTGAAAGGAGTAAGTGAAAGGAGCGCTCCCGGGGGTGGGAACTTAGGCGTCGGTTCGACCTAGGGTTTCGCGGAAATCCGAAGTCAGAACCAAACCCTTAAGTCTAAGGATATATGTGTGTTTGCTTATATTTATGTATCTTGCAGGTACCTAAAATTGAAGACAAAGCAGACAAACAAACACACAACGCGGCTGGAAACCAAGCTGCTAGGCGGCCCTATAAAACAGGGTGCCTCAATGAACCAGGAGCCTCATTGATACAGTCGCCTCATTCATTCAGGCGCCTCCTTCAACACAAGCGCCCTGGATCAAAGGGTTATCTGTTGCTTCGAGTCTGGCGCAGAGATAAGCTTTGACCAAGCCCTGTGAGGGGCCTCATTAATCATAGCCGCCCTAATGAAGCCTATAAAAGGGGCTTCGATCCCTCAGCTCAAAACATAACTTCCAAGATCATTCTAAGTTTTCTGACTGACGACAAAGCACTAACGGTGAAACTCTACGACCAAGGAAGCTCCGGATGGAAGTGCGCGACACTTCGGAGTTCCAAATCGATCGAGTATTCAACTCTTGTTTGGTTTGAATTTACAATTCTATACTTATTTTTCAATATCTTTTGATTGTAATTTCTGTACTGTAAGACGGGTTTCTCTACCTCCGAAAAGTCCGGAAAGGAGACCATTAGTAGATGGGCATTCCCGTGCTTAGGCCTTGGATGTACTGACCCTGGGGGGTTGGGAACCAAGTAAAAAATCCTGTGTGCACTTTATTGTTTGTTCGTTCCTTTTGTTTTCCACTGCTACTAACTCTATATCTAGAACGAACCTCGAAAGTCTACTAGATTCCCAAAAGTTTTTTACGGTCGATATTCACCCCCCCCCTCTATCGACGGCACCGGTCCAACATAGGAGTCATGAAACCAAGGCTAATGAATCAATGAATCATCCAAGGAAAAACCCTAAATTCCTCTCCCTCTCTCTCTCTCCTGGGGTTGCGGCAACAACGGGATTAGTTCTCCTTCTTCTCACACCGGCAAGAACTAAGCTAGGAGGTGGGATATTTCTTCCTCTATTCCTCCATTCGGTGGCGTGCAGACAACTCATGAGGTGAAGCCATCACCTTTGTAAGATGTGTATACTGAAAGACATAAGTTTCTTTATATGAACATCTTTATTATGAAAAGAGAATCCCAACTACACTAGGTGTTTGTTTATAATAGTACATACACAAAGTCCAATTGCTTTGCATTGTAGATAACATGGTGTGTGGTGTCACACGGAAGATCATGTTATCAGTTCCTTGCTTAGCATAAAATAGAGGCTCACAACCGAGATGGAATTGGATAACTCATCGGGATGGTTGTAGTGTAGTTATGTGTGGTTGGTCTTGACCATAAAACTACAGTAGTGTGCTATGAGTACATTGAGCAGAACCAAAACCTGAGGTTATTTGATTTGTACTGACTAGATAATTGCATAGGACCTCAGTTTATATTATGGAGTACGATCCCTTAATCCTGAAATAATAACGGACATATATTATTAATTGTTATTTCTTTGATTTACTAATGGGTGAGATCTATTCCGTTAGATCGATAGGCCCGATAAGTTGGAAGATAATATTAATAATATGATGTGCCATTGATTATTGACGGAATCCGAGTTCTGGTTTGTCGGGATGATGATGCCCCCTTGATGAGCTCAAAAGGTTCATCGTGCTAAACCCTGTAGGTGGATTTGATCCTACACAATGATAAGATTGAGTGGTACTAATCAAGGATCTAGAAGTTAATTAATTTAAATTATCAATAATTTAATTAATTAACAGGCATTCAAGATCTTAAACATGGGGGGATGGACGACTCGTAATATGTGGAGCCCATATGAAAATATGTGGGTTGATGAGGAAGTTCAATTAAGATCCTTTAGTGGAATTGATCTTAATTAATGGATAGGGTTTAGATCCATTAGTGGGCCAAGATCCAACTCCTCCTCTTGGTCTCTGCCTTAGCCCTATAAAAACCCATAGAGATCATGAAACCGAGGAGATCAATCCAATAAAAAAAACCCTTGGTTACCTCTCCCTTTTCTCCCTCTCATCTTCTCTCCTAGGGCGCCGGCGCAAAACCAAAGAAGAGAAGCTCTCTTCTCTTCTTCTTCTTGGATTCTTCTCTCTTGGAATGGGCTACTGAGGACGGGAGATGGTATCCCTCTCGGTTGGTGGCCGGAGCATGCGGGATAGAGAGAGGGAAGGCGCCGGCGGCGTGGAGAAGAGGCGCAAGGGCGCCGACGGTGAGGGAGAAGTCTAGGGAGATTAGTGGCGGGTTTGGGAAGAAGAAAACACTTCTTCTTCCGTCCTTCTTCTTCCTCTCTAGGTCTGATGTTGGTCCGGAGGCCTTGGAGCAGCTCTGGTGGTCGGCGGCGCAAGGGAAGAGGAAGAAGTGGTCGGCGGCTTTGAAAACCCTAGGCTAGGGTTTTCATGTTTCGGCTAAGGTGAGAAGGAAAACTCTTTTGGAGGCTATGGTGATCTCAGTTTATGATAGATCGTCGCCCACACGATGCCCACAAAGGGAGGAACATAAGGTAGAAGACCGCGAGGTGATCGGAAAGGTATATCTTTCACTATGCTCCTTTGTTTAACCTTATGTCAATTATGTGTCATGATCATATGCCTCGTTATTTTATGTTTGATAATTTATTATTTTGATTTCATATCATAATGAATAAATTGTTAACTGGACCCTGACCATAAACACAAAAGCCGGCGATCAACTTGTCACCATTTCCACGATCGAATGGTCGAGCAAATTACAAGGCCAATTTTGGTAATTGGTTAAGATGTAATTTGGATTGTTCGATACGGCACGAGATGGTCGATGGGAGACAGGTCTCCAGTCGGATTAATTTTTAATCTGTAGATGTGGAGAGGACTCTCGGATCGACCAGGTATTCGCTGAGGAAACCTGCCAAGCCATACCCAACAATTGGTATCAGAGCTGAGGTTTCCAGCTTTGTGTGTTTAGGATTGGTTAATTTTTGCATTGTCATACATTTTATTTTGTTGGATGATGCGTGGATGTTCATAGGCTAACTTTATGTTGCAGGCACGAGATTCCAACTTCATGGCCAGATATGTGTTGTGTGATTGATTTGCAAATTTTTGTAATTAATTAATCCTCGGGGTTGACGAGGCTAGGTATTTAATTTTTGTAATTAACTACGGCACATGTTTAGTCGAGTTTTTTATTTACAGTTGATCTAGATTTTATGTACACTCCTTCGTGGAGTATAGGATCAATGATGTAAATAATTATTCATTCATTTCGGCTCGGAGATCCCTCAAGGTAGCTTGCGCAGAAGGAAGGGAGGAGCGGACGAAGTGACGACACGACTGGAGGCACATTAGAGACCAAGGGGCCATGAAAGTTGGAAAATCTAGGATTTTCTTTATTTTATTTCATGTTATTGGTTATGTGCTTGGTTGTGTGGTTGTGTTAGAAAATTCCTCGAGATAAATTACTATGAGGGAGAGGAACCCTAAGGGTCCCACGACTTCCATTACAATTCGATAAGTGAAGCGAACAAGTCTGCGCATCGGCTCTGAGTGCCTTCCTCCCCATCGGATGGACTTGTTCTGCAGATCACTGGGTCGAAAAATACTATAGAAAATTATTGAAGAGTGTGTGTACTTCCCCATCGGAAGGCACATAATCAGAAATAATTTTCTTAGTGTCGTGTAATGGTGCACACTTAGATGCGAATAATGGTATCCTCCCCACCGGAGTCACTGCTATTATTTTGCTGAGCCGAAGGAGACCAACTATTGATCTTACTTGTCAAAAAGTTAGGTTGACAAGATAGTAAGATCGATGGGTAAAACCTCTTCTTACTAATGTAGGGGTTCATATACGTCCAGACCATCGTGGCATACAAATTTCTCGGTGTATAGGGGTGTTGGTTGATTTCGAAAATTAATTGTTCTGAGGAATCAATTTATTTTCAATTTCTAAAGTAGTTTATGTTGTGATTCTTAGGTTTTTCATAATGGTCATTACCCCACTAGCAACAATTCTTAAGGACAATAAACTTATTGGACCAAACTACATAGACTAGAAGAGGAACCTTGACATTGTTCTCACTGCTAAGGAGTACAAATTTGTACTCTTCGAGGAATGTCCGGAAAGACCTAGAGAGGACTCTGGTGAAGAGTTGAGGGAGCGTTACAAGAAGTGGAAAAAGCCAGATGAGATGGCGCGGTGCTACATTCTGGCATCTATGTCGAATGTGCTGTAACATCAGCATCAGGCCATGGCCACTACTAGTGACATGATGCTGAACCTCAAAGATCTCTTCGGACACTAAGGTCGAGCTGCTAGGCAAACCGCGATGAAGAGTCTGATGTCAACCACTATGGTCGAAGGGACACCTGTAAAGGATCATGTCCTAAGGATGATGACTCACCTCAATGAGATTGAGGTACTAGGAGCACAAATCGACGGGGAATCCCTGGTCGATATTATACTCCAGTCTCTGCCAAGGAGTTTTGAGCAGTTCAAGCTCAACTATAATATGAACAAAAGGGATTATACATTGGGTGAACTACTAGGAGAACTCCAGGCGGCAGAGGCCCTCTTTTGTCAGAACTCATAGGCCTTGGTGACTCAAAGGGTTTCTTCTTCTGAGCCGAAAGGCAGGAAGAAGAAGAAACGAGGAGGGTTCAAGAAGGCAGCTGCATCACAAGGACCCCGAACTGGCGTGAAGAAGCCGAAGGGCAAGTGCTTCACATGCAAGCAAACTGGGCACTGGAAGGCGGACTGCCCCCGTCGTCAAAGCAAAGGTATTTCTTTAGCCTTAGTCGTTGAAACATGTTTAGCGGTGCTATCTACCAGTACCTGGTGTGTAGATACAGGAGCCACTAACCATGTCTGCAATACTCTGCAGGGGTTCCAGGAAACCCGACGACTAGTGGATGAAGAAATTGTGGTCTACATGGGCGATGCTACAAAGGTGGCAGCAGTTGCAGTGGGAGTTTTCTATTTATCTTTTGAGAGAAATAAAGTATTAGTTTTGAGAGATTGTCTTTTTGTACCCTCGTTTAGAAAGTGTTGGGACCGGGTGCATGTTGACATGGATACGGGTTCGTAATTTTAAAATTTAATTACGTGTAGCGGAAGGTTTAGCATAAATAATTTCTCAAATTATTTTAACCACGTATCTAGCATGCAACCTTATGTTGTGGAGACATGATCATACATTTAAAATTTTGCAGAAAGTAAACTAATTTACTTAATACCTCGCGTAACTCGTAGAAAGGGACGAGATCCTACCGTAGCGTCCCTTGGAAGCTCCGCCTCTATTCGCGTCTACGCTGAGTTTTCTTCGGGATGACTTCGTAAAGCCACGAGTTTCATGCCGACAAGAACTACTAGATTCTCCAAAGGCACGACAAGAATACCAAGAGAGAGATGAAAAACTAACCACCAAACGAAGAACGGAATCAAGATTCCAGGAGGAAGGAAGGAGTCGCGCCCACTTCTTCTTCTTCTTCGGCTTTTTCTTGGTGGAGGAGGCTCACGACAACCAAAGGGAAGGCCTCTAGGGCCGGCGCCACTAGAGGAGGGAGATGGAGAGAAGGAGAGGGAGAGAGGCTAGGCAAGAATCCTTGATCTCATGGATTCATTTCCAAGCCTTGCCTTTGCACCTTTATATAGTAGCCTCTTTATCGCCAAGTCTCCTTTTAACGAAATAAATTTTTCATAAGAAATTTATCTTATAAATATTTTTATTAATTATTCCGTTATGCCAAGCTTTTATTATAACTTAATTTATAATAAAAACAACCATGTCTCCCCTTTTATTATGGAATAAAATTTTTCAAGAAATTTATTATATAAATTTTTCTTATCATGGAAAAATCAATTCATAATTGATTTTATAAAATAAAATAAACCAATCCATGGTTCATTTTAATTTCCATAAAAAGAATAAATTTCTATAAATTTCTTTATATAAATTTTTTTATCCATAATTTTATATAACAAATCACGCTCGATTTATTTTATAATTTAAACCAAACAATTTGGTTTCCCTTTTTATTGTGGCCGGCCAAACCAAAGAAGGTGGGGACCCTCTTTGGTCGGCCAAACCAAAGCCTATACCTCACGAATTAAACTCATTTAATTCGTCCATTAAGTCTTCAAAAGACTTAGCCATTTTATGCTTCCGATGCGTCTCTGAAAAATTCAGATTCGACTTATCTCTCTTGATGGGAAAATCCAATTTTCAACTCGTTTTAAATCCCTCGGATTACTCGTAGTGCGTGTGACTAAATAGGCTTTCGATTTATGTTGGTCATCTATAATTAACCAATTATAGAACGATCATGAGTGGCACCTAGTAGTACATCATGATCCCCAATTAATCGAAAGATCAACGGTTGACCTCAGAAACTATTCAGAAACCCTTCAGCAGCTTTAATGAATCATGCCTCATTCCCTTCACCATCTTATACCCACTTGGTTCAGGACACGGTCTATGTGTGTCAGTCCCCACTAGGCTGACTACGTCACACCTAGCCCAAGTAATGTCTTTCTCGTCCAAAGGATTCTAATTACTCTCATGTTTCTAAGAGATTCATACTCGGAACATATGATGCTCTGGCCAGAGGCTTCGAGTAACAATCCGACAATAGGCCTTGGGTATACGTCTCCTCGCAAGGAGTGGTGAATCCTTTGTAGGTTGTTCAAACATCTTCGGGCACTTCGGCTTATACCCAATCATCCTGGGTCCACACCTCCTTGGAGATGCTTGCTTAAGATGTCAAAGTATAAGTCTTCATGACCAAGATGACTTGAACACCGCAAGTCAAAGGAACATCGCACTTAAGCTGCAGTAAGAACTTCATTGACATATCTATATGTAGATTACCATATGAAGTTTTACAGCTAGTCACTCCAATGAACTAGTTCCCTTAACTAGCATTCATGTTTATCTCCGGACATCCCAATGTCACTAGCCAGTGAGAATCAGCTGATTAGAGAATAACCCATGCTAGTCTCAACAGAATTGATAGTGTCCATATTTATCAATTTATCGACTTGGGATAATTTCAATACTTCACAATTGCACATGTAGAGATAATCACTAGTTGTGAATTCATCAAAAATTCTCTCATGCTGTGAATTGTATTGTGGACATTCAGTAAATGAGTTTAAGATCTCAATCAAATACATGAACATGTATACTCAAATAGTGAATATTCATTTATTAAAGTAAATGATTACAATCATAAGGCGATTGCCTTAGGACACTTCTCTCATATTACTAACAAACTCCCACTTGGCCTAATGCCAATCGCTATGGTATCCAATACCACAGGCTCTAACATGACCCTCAAACTTGCTTTGAGGCAAGGCCTTAGTTAAAGGATCCGCTAAATTCCTTTCAGTGGGAATTTTCTCAATTTGTATATCATTCCTACTTATAATCTCTCTGATCTGATGATAGCGGCGAAGCACGTATTTGGATCGCTGATGAGACCTTGGTTCCTTTGCTTGTGCAATAGCTCCATTGTTGTCGCAGTAAACCGGTATTGCTTCATCAATGGTTGGAACCACACCAAGTTCCGAGACAAACTTCGTGATCCAGACTGCTTCTTTTGCTGCTTCCGAAGCCACAATATATTCCGCTTCCGTGGTAGAATCCGCTACAGTGTCTTGCTTGGAACTTTTCCAGCTTATTGCGCCTCCATTCAAAGTAAATACGTATCCAGACTAAGATTTGGAGTCATCCTTATCTGTTTGGAAACTGGCATCTGTATACCCACGTATTACCATATCTCCTTCTTCATATATTAGGAACACATCCTTAGTTCTTCTTAAGTACTTAAGGATTGTCTTGACAGCCGCCCAATGATCCATTCCTGGATCAGACCGGTATCTGCTCGTGACGCTCAGAGCATATGATACATCGGGCCTAGTACATAACATAGCATACATGATAGATCCTATCGCGGATGCATAAGGAATCTTATTCATGCAAATCCTCTCGTCTTCTGTGCCCGGACACATAGACTTTGAAAGGTTGATCCCATGCCTGTTGGGAAGGTAACCTTTCTTGGATTCATACATGCTAAACCTTTTTAGCACTCGGTCTATATATGTAGACTGTGAAAGACCAAGCAACCGTTTTGATCTATCTCTATAGATTCTAATCCCAAGGATATAGGTTGCTTCTCCTAGGTCTTTCATGGAGAAAGTTTTGGACAACCAAATTTTAACCGACTGTAAGACTGATATATCGTTTCCTATAAGCAATATGTCATCGACATATAGTACTAGGAATACGACTGCACTCCCACTAACCTTCTTGTACACACAAGGTTCGTCAGGATTTTGTGAAAAATCAAACTCTTTGATTGTCTCATCAAAACGGATGTTCCAGCTCTTGGTTGCTTGCTTCAATCCATATATGGATCGTCGAAGCTTGCATATTTTGGTTTTATCAATCGATGTGAAACCTTCAGGTTGTATCATGTATACATCCTTAAGCAGGTTTCCATTAAGGAAAACTATTTTCATATCCATTTGCCATATCCCATAATCATAATGAGCTGCTATGGCCAGGAGCATCTGAATGGATTTAAGCATAGCTACTGGCGAATAGGTTTCGTCATAATCAATTCCTTGTTTCTGATGATATCCTTTTGCCACTAATCTAGCCTTAAAGGTAACAACATTACCTTCCATGTTGGTTTTCTTCTTGAAAATCCACTTGCACCCTATGGGCTTAATCCCTTCAGGTGGGTTAACCAAGTCCCATACTTGATTTTCGTACATGGAATCCATTTCCGACTTCATGGCATCAAGCCATTTGTCCCTTTCTGAACTTTTCAGAACATCTTCATAACTGATTGGTTCGTCATTGCTTATGAGTAACACGTCATTCGATTCACTTATGAGAAATCCGTATCTCTCTGGAATATTGCGTGTCCTATCAGACCTACGAAGAGGTGGTGTTGTTTTAGGTTCAACTGATAGCTCATCATTATGAGTTATTGGTTGTGGGTCTAGAATAGGTGACTCTGTAATGTCTATTGGAGTTTCTTGAACTTCATCAAGTTCAATGCCACTCCCACTGTTTTCTTGTAAAAGAAATTCTTTTTCCAGAAATACAGCATGCCTTGAAACAAACACCTTTTGTTCCAAGGGATGATAGAATTGGTAACCCTTTGTTTCCTTAGGGTATCCAATAAATAGACATTTATCAGACTTAGCATCCAATTTGTCTGATACAGTCCGCTTCACGTAAGCAAGACAACCCCATATCTTAAGGTGAGTTAAGTGAGGTTTCTTACTATTCCACGTCTCATATGGAGTAGTAGAGACTACCTTGGTCGGGACTCTGTTTAGCAAGTAAACAGCTGTCTTGAGCGCATAGCCCCAAAAGGATTTTGGAAGAGTTGCATGATTCATCATGGATCTAACCATGTCCATCAAGGTTCGGTTACGCCTCTCAGATACACCATTATGTTGTGGTGTATATGGCGGAGTCCATTGAGACAATATCCCATTGTCCCTAAGATAATCTTGAAACTCTTGACTTAAGTATTCACCACCCCGATCGGATCGAAGTATCTTAATACTTTTGCCAAGCTGTTTCTCTACTTCATTTCTGAACTCTTTGAATTTCTCAAAAGCTTCAGATTTGTGTTTCATCAAGAACACATACCCGAATCGTGAGTGATCATCGATAAAGGTAATGAAGTAGCTATAGCCTCCTTGTGCAAGAGTTGACATTGGTCCACATACATCAGTATGTATTAGACCAAGCAATTCTCCCACTGGATTACCTTTTCCGGAAAAGAGTAATTTGGCCATCTTGCCTTTTAAGCATGATTCGCATGTATCAAATGAACCGGGTTCAAATGATTCCAGAATTCCACATCGGTGTAATTTGGTCAGGCGTTTCTCACTTACATGGCCAAGACGATAATGTCACGTATAGGAGTCTATTCGATTATCTATTCGAGCACGTTTGTTGCTAACTTCGATTTTGAAAACGTCACCTGATAAATCTAACGTGTAGATACCATTGCACAAAGTTCCGGTCCCATAAAGAACGCCATTTAAAGTTATGTAACAACAATTGTTACTAAAAGTTAAATGATGACCCTTTTCATTCAAACATGAAATAGATACAATGTTCTTTATTAATGAAGGAACAAAATAACAATTATCCAATTCTAAGACACGTCCAGTAGGAGCTTTAGCAAATATGTTCCAATGGCAACAGCAGCAATCTTTGCTCCATTTCCAACTCGCAAATTTGCTTCTCCCTTGACGAGTCTTCTTCTATTCCTTAGCCCCTGTATGTCATTACATATATGTGAGCTACACCTAGTATCAAGTACCCAGGTATTTGAGGAAATAGAGTGACATTCAATAACGAAGATACCTGAAGAGGATGGGGCATCGGATGCCTTCTTCTTCAAGTACTCAAGATAAACCTTGCAGTTTCTTTGCCAGTGACCCTTCTTGCCACAGTGATGGCAAGTGCCTTTTGGTGTCTTTTCAGTCTTTTTGACCTTTTCCTTCTTTCCCTTATTCTGTTCCTCTTAGAACCTTTCTTCTAGGAACCAACTAACAGTACCGTCTTCTGATCCTGCTTTACAGAAGGCTCTATAGTCTTTAGCAGGTTGAGCAACTTAGGAATGGTAGTCTCCAGCTTGTTCATCCGATAGTTCATCACGAATTGTGAATAACTGTTGGGCAAACAATGCAGAATTAAGTCAATACATAGCTCATGATCCATTGTAAAACTGAGTGTGCCCAGTCGCTCAATGTACCCCAACATCTTCAGCATAAACTGTGAGACAGAAGTGCCTTCCTCCATCTTAGAGGTGAAGAGGAGTCTGGAGACCTCGAACCTTTCGGATCTCGCCTGCTCGTCAAATAACTCATGAAGATGGAAGATGATGGTATAAGCATTCATATGCTCATGCTGCTTTTGCAGCTCAGATACCATAGCAGCTAGCATGATGCAACTCGCAAGTTCAGAATCGGTCACATGTTTCTGATAGGCCACTAACTGGTCTGGAGTTGCATTTTCTGGAGGTCGGTTGGGAAGTTGATCTTCAAGGACATAAGCAATCTTCTCTGCCTTGAGGACTATCCTCAGGTTTCGAAGCCAGTCCATGAAGTTTGGCCCAGTCAGTTTGTTGGTGTCCAAAATGGAACGCAAATTCAGAGAAGAGATGATCGAGTGATTATCCTAGAAATACAAATTGAGCTTATGTGAGAAGAATGATAAAGAATGCATCAACATACATTAATTAAATCCTATTTATTTATCGAATTGAATAACCCTTTTTATCAATTCGGGAGATCGTAGGAACATCTCCAAATAGGTTGATATCCAACCATAGATAAGAACAACCATGGCTGTGGCCATCAAGTTATTCTTAGCTATGAAGGTAGGTAATTATACCGATTACATATCACATATATGTAACTGTCACTTTATGCTATCAACTAATTGAATGTTTGCATAAATCATTGGGTTGTTAACTCATTAACAAGTATGCAATAATATACATAGCACCCAACTGCACCTCTCTTTACATCGACCTTGGCTGTGGCACAACAAATTGATGCTCCAAGCTTAAGGCTGACCCATTAATCAAGAAATAGGTTTAATATGGTTGGAGCTTATTCAACCGTTTAGTCAGACTTGGATGTGTCCAATAACCAAAACTAAGGTTTGACCTCTGACTCCAACTATATTAATCATAAACTAATTCCATGGTTTGAACATGTTGAGGTTCAAGCCGGGCATGGATGTGTCCATCAACCCAAACGAGAAACAAAACTCCGGTTCTAATCATATTAATGGAAGGTGTTGGCCTTAATATTTTGTAAGGGGTTTTTGGGTCTCATCCTTTCCTTTCTAAGCACATTCATGACATATAATTATGTCATGTGCTAACGATTTCTTTAATAAAGTATGTATGTGACTTAATTTATCAAGTCTCATTAATTGAATTAGGAACCGGATTTCCTAATTCTAATTCCATACTTTATTCAAGGAATTGTTTTGGGAAATAATTTCCTAAATTGTCATAATCAATTTCGGAAATAATATGTTTAAGACTTTGATTTCTCTAAATCAAATCTTATTAAATTAAGAGACAGATTCCCTTAATTCAACCACATATTATTTTCATGAAAATCTTATTTAAGAAAACTCTATAGGAAACCATTTTCCTAATTAATTTGGAGACAACAATATGTAAGAGCATCACCTCTTAAATCAAATAAGGAAATTATCGTTTGAGAATCNTTATAGAAACATTTGTTATGGTTTTGGATTCATAGAAAGTGATCAGTGTGTTTAAACTATGCCTAGAGACAAAGTTTGGTACAAACTTTAGTATATCTATGCAAGTGTTTTGTTAGTTTTGTTAAACTCCGCAAAGTTTCAAGTTCAAGTTGTGGGATTGGTTTTGAGTTGCTAATATGCTTAATAAACTAGGGTAGAATATAGATTTGAAGTTATATCCTAATGTGAAGTGATAGTACGTGATTTGTGGATGTTTGAAAGTGGTTATCAGCTCTGAAATTGCAGGATTTCAGGCGTGCCAGTCGACTGGCTCAGATACCAGTCGACTGCTATATCGAACAGAACCTTCTGTTCGATATGGCAGTCGACTGACCATATACCAGTCGACTGACACCAGTCGACTGCTATAATAGCAGTCGACTGGTGCCATTGAAAAGAAACTGTTTAGAGTAGTTGGTTAGTGCTCTGGTCATGCAACTAAGAGGTTGAGGGGTCAAATCTTGGCAAAGCAAATAAAATGAAAGTTGTTTTGTTTTTTTTTTATGAAAAAAAAAGAGAAGGAAGAAAAAAAATTTCAGAGCAAGTTAAGGGGACTCAAGTAGGTGTAACCTAAGGCTAAGGATAAGGTAAAGTTAAGGTTAAACAAATGTGACGTCCGTTTTAAGGAAGTTAAGAGAAGTCGGGTCGTCACATAGTACTTGCATGATCATAACATATATGGTAAGCATCACATCGAACATGACATGTTTTTCATAGATATTTATCCTACCACATAGAGCTTGTATGATCATAATACGTAAGGTAAACATTGCATTTCTTGCCTAAGCATGGTATCTATCTCAAGCATGCATAGGTAGGATTTCCATAACATTCTACCTACCATTCATGTACATGGCATAAAACATACGGCATTCATAATAAACCCTGTTAAGCATGGCATCCAATCGTAACATATAACATAAAACATGGTGCTTATGGTTAGGGTTATAGGTAACATGATTTCTACTACATGCTTGAACCTATAGATATATATATACTTCATGGTAAGCATAAACCATCATTCTTTGAACCCTAACTCCACCCCAAACCATAGATACAAGGCTTGGCCGAAACCTATAAGGTGGAGTTCCATCAATTCCATAAACATGTAAGATAACATAAGGTAGAGGAACAACCATACACCATTTATGAGACCATAGGAAGCCATTAGGGCTCATGATTAGGGTTAACCCTAACCTTTAGCCCTCCTTCCTAGGGCTGGCCGAAACCTAGAAGGCCATGGGGGCATGGAAAAATTCCATTAAAATCCCCAATCAATCATTAAACACCAACCATACCTTACCATAGGGCCATTGGGGCCCTTACTTGAAATAAGTCCTAACTTTCCACCCTATTAGCAACCTTGGCCGAAACTTATAGGGTCTCTAGGCCATGTGAAAATTCACATAATCATCCTCCATCTCCCTTATATCATGATAATACATAAAACACATACTTGAAGTTTTAGACCCAACCCTACCCATGGGTTCTTGAAGTTGGCCGAAACCCTAGGGTATCCTAGGGTACCCCAAAAATTCTCAAAAATTATATTTAATCACTAAACATCATGAGAGCACATTAAACAACATTATGAAGATTTTTAGCATCATCATGGACCCTAAAATCCTAGTGGCCGAAACCCATAGGACTAGGGTTCTTGGTTTTGTTTCTTTCGACATCAAATCCCAAAAACCAACCAATATATCATGCTAAAAATATAAGGAACTATTATATCACAGGTGAGGGAGTCTTACCTTGGTTGATCTTGATTTTTCACCTTGATTATAGAGAATCAAAAGAACTCCTTAGACCCTAAGTCACCTCTAGCCCTTGTAGTCTTGGGAAACCTCTAGATCTTGGAGATGAGACCTTCTTGTGGAGCTTTTCCAAGGGAAAACCTCCCTTATGGTGTTCGGCTAGAATGAGGAAGGAGAAGGAGAGAAAATGCAATTGATGGAAGGAAGAAGGTAACTCCTAAACTCCCCTCTTTATAACCCATTAAGGAGGTAAATGAAGAGTCTCTTCATGACCCTTCATCTTCTTCTAAGCCTTAACCAATATCCACTTCATTTCCTCATAGCACTCCCTTGCTAGGTGAATTGGTTAAAGCATACATGGTTGTACAAGAGGTCCATGGTTCAATCCTTGGTCCATGCACCTTATTTTTATTTTATTTTTCCTTTTATTTTCTATTATTTTCCCCAAAATTCTGAAAATTCTCTAAAAATTCCCCCATAATTATGTTAATATTTCTCATTCAAACCACTTTATATTTATATTAATTTTTTACCTAAAATTATCCAATAATTATGGTACTAAAAAGCCCATATAAGGCCCATTAGTACTTAGTTTTCTCAATTTAAATGAGAAAAATATAGATTTCTAGGCCACATTTTGTATTAATATTTCTAGGCCCCTCGGAAAACTATCTAGACATGCTCAATATTTTAAGAAAATATTAAGAGAATTTTTCGGGTCGTTACAATCCCCCATACCTCGTGAAAGTTCGTCCTCGAACTTAGAATAACTCCGGGTACTTGCACCTCATCTCGTCCTCGCGTTCCCAGGTAGCTTCTACGAACCGTTGACTTTGCCATAGGACCTTGACTAAGGGTACCTCCTTACTCCTCAGCTTCTTGACTTCCCTATCCAAAATCTGGATGGGTCTGCTCTCATAACTTAGGTCCTCCTGCACTTGTACTGTCTGTGGCTCGATCACTTGGTCCATATTTGGGATACACTTTTTAAGCAGGGACACATGGAATACATTATGGATAGCTGACATCTCTGGAGGCAGCTCTAACTCATATGGCACTTTACCGACTCTTTTCAGAATCAGGTACGGCCCCACATAGCACGGACTTAGTTTTCCTTTCTTCCCAAATCTTGTCACCCCCTTTATAGGAGCCACTTTGAGAAATACCCAATCTCCAACATTAAATTCCAGTGGTCTACGCCGGACATCGGCATAACTCTTCTGCCGGCTCTGAGCAGTTTCTATCCGTTGTCGAATACTCTGTATAGCTCGGGTGGCGCTGTCGATAACATCCGTTGTGAGCCCCATTTCCTTCTTTTCACCACCCTCGTACCAACAGATCGGAGACCTACATCTCCTCCCATACAAGGCTTCATAAGGTGCCATTCCAATAGTAGCTTGGTAGCTATTATTGTAAGTGAATTCCACTAAGCATAGATATCGACACCAACTTCCCTTGAAATCCAGGGCGCAAGCTCTCAACATATCTTCTAGTATTTGATTCACCCGCTCAGTTTGCCCGTCAGTCTGAGGGTGAAAGGCGGTGCTAAATCGCAATTTAGTGCCGAGAGACTTCTGAACGCATTCCCAAAAATGTGAGGTAAAGCGACCATCCCTATCTGAGATAATGGTCTTGGGAACTCCATGAAGCCTAATTACTTCCTTAACATATAATTGAGCCAGTTGCTCAATCGAATAAGTCATCTTGATCGTCAAGAAGTGAGCAGACTTTGTCAGCCTGTCCACAATTACCCATATTGTATCATATCCATTCGTAGTCCTGGGAAGCCCTGAAATGAAATCCATAGAGATGTCTTCCCATTTCCACTCCGGAATCGTTAGTGGCTGCAGAACTCCTCCGGGTCGCTGGTGTTCTGCTTTTACTTGCTGGCAAGTCCTGCAAGTACTAACATGCTGAGCCACATCCCTCTTCATTCCAGACCACCAGAACCTCTCCTTCAGATCCTGATACATCTTGGTGGAACCCGGGCGCATCGAATAAGGGAAAATTCTTCCACTCAAGGAACCGATAATATTACTAACATGATTATGTGTACTTTATTCACGGCTACTTAATTGCTTATATCCTTGATGATGTAAGTGACATACATGATTGTCATAATTGAGCTAGTGTCATTAATAGCCCTATGATGTAATTATATGCATATATCCTAATTATATACTTATTATAATTATGGGTAAACATAATAATAGTATGGTTCCGAAATATTAGTTAATGGTTATTATATGATAAGTGGGATCATATTTATTATATTACCATAAAATAACTTAAGGTAATCTTATATATTATATATAAGATAATAGTGAAACATACGTTGATAATACTAATATTTATAATTAGTATGAAAATATAGTGGACACATAATCTATAATAGGTGTTAATATAATTAGGACACTACCCTATGCGTATCATTTTAGGTTATACCGTATGACTTATACCATTAATTATATTGGTATTAGTATAATGGAACTAATACTATACGCTAACATAGGTGAGAGTGTTATAATCTTATGTATGTAGGCTATCATATAATTCCCTACATAAGACTATATTATAGGTTATACATAATATCATAAATTATAATTACTTATCATATAAATTATAGGTATAATACCTATAATTGCTTATGGAATAATATGTATAGGTAATAACTTATAGGTTGACATGATACATGTCAACCTGTATGTAGGCTCATATTAAGAACCTATATGATAGGTGAATTATGACAATACATATTTGATAAGGAATTATTATTATAATTATATTTATAATAATCTGATATTAGTACACCCTCTCATATTATTACCATTTGCTTTATATGATATAATATAATTATGTTATATGATTGATAACTAATATACTATACAGGTTATATAACATTATGTTAATACTAGGTTCACCTTAATTACTAATATTACGATGGTGCTCAATTAATAATATGTTTATGAACATAAGGTTGAGTCACACTTATGACAAATTGTATTATGACTAACTTAGACCCATGGTATAAGGTAGGATACTTATACATGATTGTCTTATGATGTGACCTAAGATAGGTTATAATATAAGGTATATTGAGCATCAGGTCAGGCGATGAAGTACTCTCGTTAAGTCGGTTACTCTGTCTTCTAGCCATACTTTTCTTCACTAAAGATAAGTATGGCCAATATCAGTTTTTTTCTCTACTCCTATATCACTCCAAGCATTTGATTCATAAAAGGAAATAAAAATATCGTTCATAGTTACATATCCTAAATTACTTTTCATCATAACTATCGTTCATACTTGCATATCTTAAAATCATAAAACATCTTACTACTATAAGATATGTAAAGAGGTACTTACTTGGAAGCTGCAGGAAGAGGGCTTGATGTGTGTGTAGTGAGAAGGTTACCGCTCTGATACCAACCTGTAACGCCCGCCTTTTTTTTTCTTTTCATAAAGCGGTGTTACGTTAACATACTTAGGGCATGTAGACATCATAAGGCAGCGGAATAACTTTATTCTTACACATACATGCCCTACTACCATTCTTAACATAATGACATGGAAACTCGGCATGTTGACTTCATACTTAATCTTCATATCATGTCATCCTTAACATCACATCATAGAGTTCCATAAGTCATTATTCAAGCATTCAAGCATATAAGTGAACAAAGTAAAGTTCTAGCATAAACGATAAACATATGATTTTCTGGGCCAAGTCACTATCACACACATGCGTTCTTGCCCTCCTGCTGCTTCCTCATTGTCCCCTTGAAAGATCGGCGGTATAAGGAAATAAGACTATAAGCACACAGGCTTAGTAAGACTCTTTCCTACTCACAAAAACCATTCATCATTTCATAATGAACACATGAAACATTAACATACTTGGTGCTCTACTTAGAACATAACAACTTGAATCACTTATCATATACGTGGCATGGCATGAACAATAACATAAGTGAACATTCCTAGCATGGCATGAAACATGGCATAAACGTAAACATAGTAAACAATCTAAGCATGGCATGCTACATGGCATAAACGTAAACATAGCAAATATTTCTAGCATGGCATAATACATGGTATAACCATAACATATTAAACATTCTTAACATGGCATAATACATGGTATAAACATGTCTATAAAGTGTAAACTAACCCGTATGGCATAACCATAGGCATACTTCCTATTATAGCATATGAGCATCTTCTTAATATAATCATGACATAGATCATTTACTCTCATGCATATTTCTTAACATAAAGCATAAGCATAAAACATTATTAGCATAGCATAATGCATAACATGAATGAATGCATGAGTGGAATGCATACACATAAGGATGCTTAACTTTTAAAAACATACTTTTAAATGTTTAAACATAATCATCATATCATTGGGGTCCCCGGCTTGTACCACATACATACATCATAAGCGCGCAACCCTAGCAAGTCCGAGGTAGCTAGCCCCGACCTACTAGGGTAAGGACAGCATAGTCGGTAGTCCCCGAACCAAGGCATTCTTAAGGAGCCCATCCCTGTTGCACAGCTCCGGTAGTGCCAGAACCATGGACAACATAGTCGGTAGTCCATAACCGGGGCGTTCTTAAGGTGCCATCCCTTGGACCCATACTTCGGTCCGGTACACGCCCATTCATAAAGTAAAATACTTTACATGTTTCATCATTCATCAGACATTCATAGCATAACCATGTTACATAAAGCATGACTTAACACATGCTTGTCCTTTCATTGTTCATACTTATTGCATAGCATCATGATGCCTGGAAGGCATGAGCATTATCTTCATTTATAAACATGGTATGCATCTTCTTTCATAAACATGGCATGCATCTTTATTCATTTAACATGGCATGCATCATTATTCATACAACATGGCATACAACTTCATACATAAAACATGGCATGCATACCTAAACATCATTCCTATTCCTAGTACTTGCATGATCATAACATATAAGGTAAGCATCGCATCGAACATGACATATTTTTCATAGATATTTATCCTACCACATAGAGCTTGTATGATCATAATACGTAAGGTAAACATTGCATTTCTTGCCTAAGCATGGTATCTATCTCAAGCATGCATAGGTAGGATTTCCATAACATTCTACCTACCATTCATGTACATGGCATAAAACATAAGGCATTCATAATAAACCCTATTAAGCATGACATCCAATCGTAACATATAACATAAAATATGGTGCTTATGGTTAGGGTTATAGGTAACATGATTTCTACCACATGCTTGAACCTATAGATATATATATACTTCATTGTAAGCATAAACCATCATTCTTCGAACCCTAACTCCACCCCAAACCCTAGATACAAGGCTTGGCCGAAACCTATAAGGTGGAGTTCCATCAATTCCATAAACATGTAAGATAACATAAGGTAGAGGAACAACCATACACCATTTATGAGACCATAGGAAGCCATTAGGGCTCTTGATTAGGGTTAACCCTAACCTTTAGCCCTCCTTCCTAGGGCTGGCCGAAACCTAGAAGGCCATGGGGGCATGGAAAAATTCCATTAAAATCCCCAATCAATCATTAAACACCAACCATACCTTACCATAGGGCCATTGGGGCCCTTACTTGAAATAAGTCCTAACTTTCCACCCTATTAGCAAGCTTGGCCAAAACTTATAGGGTCTCTAGGCCATGTGAAAATTCACATAATCATCCTCCATCTCCCATATATCATGATAATACATAAAACACATACTTGAAGTTTTAGACCCAACCCTACCCATGGGTTCTTGAAGTTAGCCGAAACCCTAGGGTATCCTAGGGTACCCCAAAAATTCTCAAAAATTATATTTAATCACTAAACATCATGAGAGCACATTAAACAACATTATGAAGATTTTTAGCATCATCATGGACCCTAAAATCCTAGTGGCCGAAACCCATAGGACTAGGGTTCTTGGTTTTGTTTCTTTCGACATCAAATCCCAAAAACCAACCAATATATCATGCTAAAACTATAAGGAACTATTATACCACAGGTGAGGGAGTCTTACTTTGGTTGATCTTGATTTTTCACCTTGATTATAGAGAATCAAAAGAACTCCTTAGACCCTAAGTCACCTCTAGCCCTTGTAGTCTTGGGAAACCTCTAGATCTTGGAGATGAGACCTTCTTGTGGAGCTTTTTCAAGGGAAAACCTCCCTTATGGTGTTCGGCTAGAATGAGGAAGGAGAAGGAGAGAAAATGCAATTGATGGAAGGAAGAAGGTAACTCCCAAACTCCCCTCTTTATAACCCATTAAGGAGGTAAATGAAGAGTCTCTTAATGACCCTTCATCTTCTTATAAGCCTTAACCAATATCCACTTCATTTCCTCATAGCACTCCCTTACTAGGTGAATTGGTTAAAGCATACATGGTTATACAAGAGGTCCAAGGTTCAATCCTTGGTCCATGCACCTTATTTTTATTTTATTTTTCCTTTTATTTTCTATTATTTTTCCCAAAATTCCGAAAATTCTCTAAAAATTCCCCCATAATTATGTTAATATTTCTCATTAAAACCCCTTTATATTTATATTAGTTTTTTACCTAAAATTATCCAATAATTATGGTACTAAAAAGCCCATATAAGGCCCATTAGTACTTAGTTTTCTCAATTTAAATGAGAAAAATATGGATTTCTAGGCCACATTTTGTATTAATATTTCTAGGCACCTCGGAAAATTATCTAGACATGCTCAATATTTTAAGAAAATATTAAGAGAATTTTTCGGGTCGTTACATCTCCACCTCCGAAAAGTCTTGAAAGGAGACTACTAGTGGACTAACGATTGAGTGCTTAGGCCTTGGATGTACTAACCCTGAGGAGTTGGGAACCAAGTAAATCCCGCGTGTTTTATTGTCTTTCTTTAATTTATTTTTATTTCCGCTGCGTACTAACCCTGATAGTAAGACGACGAACAATGAAGTTTTCCAACGAATTTTTCGAGTCGATATTCACCACCCCCCTCTTGTTGATGCAGTCTGACCCTGATTGTTATTTTGGTGTCGACAATGATTTAAGTTTTGATTTAAGTTTGATTGAACGAATTGGGATTAAGTCCTAGTCGGGGACTGGGCACAAAGTTCTAATCTGGAGGGTTAGGTGTGGAAAATCCTAGCTTGGAGGGCTAGGTGTGAAAAACCTTAGCTTGGAGTGTTAGGTGTGGAAAAGTCCTGGCTTGGAGGGTCAGATCCTAGCCTGGAGGGCTAGGTTGATGAAATCCCGGCTTGGAGGGCTAGGTCCTAGCCTGGAGGGCTAGGTTGGATGAAATCCCGGTGAGTGAAGCTGGGTCCTTGTGAGTGAAGCCAGGTGATGGAAATCCCGGTGAGTGAAGCCGGGTCCTAGTCAGTGAAGCCAGGTGATGGAAATCTCGGTGAGTGAAGCCGGGTCCTGGTGAGTGAAGCCAGGTGATTGAAATCCTAGTGAGTGAAGCTAGGTTGAAATCCTGGTGACTGAAGCCGGGTCCCAGTGAGTGAAGCCGGGTGACCAAAACCCTCGTGAGTGAAGTCAGGTCCTAGCTTGGAGGGCTAGGTTGAAGTCCCAGTGAGTGAAGCTGGGCATGGCACGAGTCAGAGAAGGGCTGGAGGCTTGTTCTCGTGACTTAGAGTGCATTTGGGCTTGCCTGGATCGGTTTGGTGACCGATTAGGGAAGTTGGCACGGTGCTCCTTCATGGATCGGTCTGATGACTGATCCAGCGATGGTTGATCGGTCTGGTGACTGATCAGGGAGCATACAGTTCACCTGCTGCTCTGCTCGGGATCGGTCCGGTGACCGATCAGTGAGCATCCAGTAGGTTTTGGAGACCTTACTGTTGGAGCAATCGACCCTAAGATGGTCCGGTGTGACCATGGGTTTTGATGTTTAGGCAAAGGGTTTAAGTTAGGATTACCCTTGTATTCTTATATGCGTATGTTGAGTGTGCAGGTTGTACAGGTTACGCATATGAACTGGACTGGACGGCCTCAGTACGGAGAAGGATGGCATGGAGGCAAGCTGGAGGCTTGCGTGCGCATATGAGGGACCTTGGACAGCAGGGATGATGAGCTGATGGGCACGGACTTCGAGGCATGCGTGAAGGATGGCATGGAGGCAAGCTGGAGGCTTGCGTGCATCCGAGGGACGGGAGTCGAAGATGAAGAGAGCGCGAATGCAACAGTCGATGCTGCGGAGGAGGAGTCAGTCGAGTCGAGAGGGTCGAGTGTTGTGTGAATGTAATCGGGAAGGGATTCAGCAGGGTACCAGTCAACTGCCCTGGGGGCAGTCGACTGGTAGGTGGCTGGTGAGCTGGCAAATTCGAACGTTGGGGGTGTCAACGGTCAAATTTGGCTGGGACCAGTCGACTGCCTTGGGGGCAGTCGACTGGTACCGAGAAATCAACCCCGAGTCCTATTTAAAGAGGACTTCGTGGTGGCTGAGTTTCTTGACGAAACTTTCTTGGATAGGGCAAGTTAGTAGTCTGGTATACTCAGGAAGTGTCCTTGGTGTTGTGGTGAGGTTTCTCCACCCATAAGGAGCGACTAGTTCTAGCCGGAGGTTATCCGGGGTTTGATCCACCGACGGATTGTTGGATTAGTCACCCGACCGGGGTGGATACCAACTAAAATCGCCGTGTTAGCATTGGTTAGTGATCTTATTATTGTTTTACTATTATTTCCGCTGTGCAAACTAACCGTGTAGGAACAAGAATTCGGCAAAATGCTATTCACCCACCTCTAGCGTACGACATCGATCCTTACAATGGGTATCAGAGCAAGGACTGCTCTTGATCGAACTAACCGCCGAGGGAGCACATGCTAGAGGAGAGGAAACAATGGAAGATAAGTTGTGGGACAACATCTACACCCCACCGCCCTACGACAATGAGGATTTCGACTATTGGCGGGCGAGGATGAAGAATTGGCTTAGCATGGAGTGGGAGTGCATGGTCATGCTAGAAGAGCCCTTCGAATTTCCAAAGGACAAGCATGGAAAGAAGCTTCGTCCTAGATATTGGACTCAAGAGCAACAAGACTACTCCAGGACAAACAAGAAGGTAATAGATGTATTAATTAATGTTTTGCCTAACAATGTTTTGAGGATTGTAGGGAATTATAAAAATGCACACGAATTATGGACCAAGTTGGTGGAATATCACAAGAGCCCTACACAAACTCAAGGAGTTGATGAACCCGAGGAAGTGAGCTCAATAGCTCAAGAGGAGGAAGAAGTGTCCACATCCTCAAGTGAAGAAGAAAGTGAGAGGTCATCCACCTCATCTAGAAAAGAGGAGGAGGTCACCACCTCAAGGATTGAGGGGGAGGAGAGACCCTCACCTACACATGATCAAGAAGAAGTCTCCACTTCATCCAAGGGTGAAGAGGAAGTCCACCAAGCCTCAACCTCCACCAAAGCAAGGACTAAAGACCACATTGTATGCTTTGGGTGCAATGAAAAGGGGCACTACAAGGATAAGTGCCCACTAGGTAAGAAAAAGGAGGTACACCCTAAACCCATTGTAAATTCCTTTAAAGCTAATGTGGGTTGTAGAATTGGTGAAGCTCAAGCTAAAAGGAAGAAGATTCGATGCTTCACATGTGGAGAACTAGGGCATTATCACACTAAATGCCCTGGAAAAGGTGAGCTAAAGAAGATGAAAAATCTGAGAAGATGGGAAAAAGAAGAAAGAAGGAAGAGAAGAAGCTCACAACAACGAAGGACTACAAGGATAAGGGAGGTACCCTCTAACCCCAGTTTAAAAAGTAATTCGATTTCAAGTTCTTCTTTACATTTCGAGAATCATGTTAATTACCCACCCATGCATGCTAGAACTCATAAGAATTGTTTATTTGTGCATAATCATGGAGTTAAGTACAATGATAGGACTAAGGGTAACAATGTAGATCATAACTCTAAGAAAAGCATGCATCATGATAGACCTAAGACATGGATACCTAAGGATCAAGGCATTGACCCCAAGAAGGGGAGACAAATGCCTAAGAAAATGGATAGGTCTAGGAATGTCTAAGGTGGACATATGAACTCTAGGGTTCAAGGCCTAGAAAGGGAAAATCAAGCCTTGAAAGCAAGGACAATGGTGCTGGGTAGCATCAAACCTAACTATGATATATCGGGATTGGAGTACCGATCTAAGAACTCCAAGGGCAATGGAAAGAAGTATGTTGGGAAAACATACAATATTAGTAAGCATGGAAGGTCCAAGGATGGCAAGGGAATGCCATCCAAGGGTAGAAAGGGTGACTTAACCAAGGACAAGGTGTCAAAGGTTAAAAAGACCAATTTTGTAGGCCAAGAGTCATCGGTGGCACACCGGTGTGGCCTAGTATGGATTGAGTCACCTAGGGAGGTGGCTAAGGCTCAGAGCTCATGGGGGAGCTCTAGGAGCCTTTGGGGTCCATGCTAAATGAATCTCAAAAGATTCTCTCCTAGGAAATTGAGTGAAGTGTGCCAAAAAGGGTTGGAAGACTTGGCTAAGTCTTAATCATAGGTTTTGGCACATTAAATGAAGTTTTAGGAAGATAATGGTGAAAATAAGATTATATTCGAGAAAATTGAGGTTAAATGTGTGAATACCATATAATTCAATGATAGAAATAACTTATGGTCAAGGATAAGAGGATACATTAAAGAGAAGTGAGAATTAGAACTTTTAAGATGAGTTTAATTGATGCACTTTAGAGAGATTTGAGTTTCGTGCCAATCTTGGGATCTAGAGTACATATATTTGGAAAAGTATTTTTCCCAAGTAGATATTGGCTTCACAAATCTCCCCACGAAATTTCATAATTTTTGAAGATTTGTAGAATTATTTATGGATTACTGAATTTGGACTGAAAAACCTGAAAATCCGGTATCAGTCGACTGCCCTGGGGTCTCAGCCCAGAAACATTCTGTGAGTTTTGGGAGTCGACTGCCCCAGGGGCAGTCGACTGGTCCATAGGCTGAAATGGAAATAGGTATATTGGACAATCAGAAATTGCAAATTTGGATTATAGGATAAGACCTTGGATTAAAAGTCTTCTTATTCCTTGAATAAAGTGGTATTCCATGATTCAATATCTTGAGATTCAAGGAAGAATGATAAGTGGATTTATCTAGAATTAAGAGATAAGAAGAAGGAGAGCTTTATCACATTAAGAATACCTATTGAAAGGGAGAATTGAGGACAATTCCTTGTGTAAATTGATAATGGTTAGAGTTGGAAAACACAAGGAATCATGAATTAAGGTCAAAATTGATACAATGTGTCCATCTTTAAGGAAATTAGAAAATTGTACCAATGTCAAGCACATTTGATAATATTAACCAAATCATATTTTTCGAGGATAGAGTACATCCTAGCAAATGTACTTGCAAACCTCTTAGAGTTTTTCAAAGTTGTTGTTGAGTTCTTATTGGCACTATCGGTAAGGTTGCTTGGGAACAAGCCTTTAATAGTGTCCAAGGGAGGAAGAACTCGGGTGTTAGGTTGGGAAGAACCTAACTTGGTGTTAGGAGGTTAAGTTGGGTAGAACTTAACCTATGAAAAATGAAGATTGGGAGAAGGCATAGGTTAAGGGGGAGGTTGCCTCCTAGTTGCCTTGATTTTCATTTTGAAATTTTTGGATTTTGTGTCAAACATGGGAATGGTGATAGATACATGGGTAGATGTATTTTTCCAAGTAGGTATAGGTTCCACAAAGTTGTCCACGAAGTTTGTAAATTTTTGGAAATTTATTGAATTTCTGGCGCGTTTCTGAAATTCAACCAGAAAATCTGATTTTAGGCGTATCAGTCGACTGACAATATTGCCAGTCGACTGCTAGAGGCTGATTTGGGTATCAGCAGCTGGTTTGGGGTCCAAATCACAAGGAACAAGTGTATGGGGGTCTAGTACACTGTGTTTAGGGTCATTGGGGATTAAAAGAATCGATAATTGGGTAATTATTAGGTTCTTTGTGATGTATGGCAAAGGGGGAGAAATATTGTGTTTAAGTGGGAAACCAATACCTGTGCTAGAAAGAAACCCTAGGTTTAGGGGGAGCTAAGTTTGAGGGAGAGCATGGCTGCTCCCTTCTTGGCGTAAGGGGAACCTGGGAGAGATTCTTAAAAAGCCTTTGTAAGTCCAATGTAGGGGGAGCTTGGGAGAAGCTTTAAAAAGTCCGCGAAAAGTCCTAACATGGAGGGTTAGGTGGTGAAAATCCTAACTTGGAGGGTTAGGTGGTGAAAATCCTAGCTTGGAGGGCTAGGTGTTGAAAATCCTAACTTGGAGGATAGGTGGGAAAATCCTAGCTTGGAGGGCTAGGTGTGTAAAAAGTCCTAACTTGGAGGGTTAGGTGTAGGATGCCTTGGATAGGATCTATACATGCATTGCATATGCATTCATTTTAGCATGGTTTTTGCTATTGACTACTATCTTGTTTTGCTTAACTTAAACGTATTGCCAAACTCAAAAAGGGAGAGATTGTTGGAGCAATCGGCGCTAAGATAGTCCGGTGTGACCATTGGTTTTGATGTTTGGGCAAAGGATTTAAGTTAGGATTACCCTTGTATTCTTATATGCGTATCTTGAGTGTGCAGGTTGTACAGGTTACGCATATGGACTGGACTGGACGACCTCAGTATGGTGAAGGATGACATGGAGGCAAGCTGGAGGCTTGCGTGCGCATCTGAGGGACCTTGGAGAGCAGGGACGATGAGCTAATGGGCGCGGACTTCGAGGCATGCGTGAAGGATGGCATGGAGGCAAGCTGGAGGCAAGCGTGCATCCGAGGGACGGGAGCCGAAGATGAAGAGGGCGCGAAAGCAACAGTCGAGGCTGCGGAGGAGGAGTCAGTCGAGTCGAGAGGGTCGAGTGTTGTGTGAATGTAATCGGGAAGGGATTCAGCAGGGTACCAGTCGACTGCCCTGGGGGCAGTCGACTGGTAGGTGGCTGGTGAGCTGGCAAATTCGAACGTTGGGGGTGTCAACGGTCGAATTTAGCTGGCACCAGTTAACTGCCCTGGGGGCAGTTGACTGGTAGCGAGAAATCAGCCCCGAGTCCTATTTAAAGAGGACTTCGTGGTGGCTGAATTTCTTGACGAAACTTGCTTGGATAGGGCAAGTTAGTAGTCTGGTATACTCAGGAAGTGTCCTTGGTATTGTGGCGAGGTTTCTCCACCTACAAGGAGCAACGAGTTCTAGCCCGAGGTTATCCGGGGTTTGATCCACCGACGGATTATTGGATTAGTAACCTGACCGGGGTGGATACCAACTAAAATCGCCGTGTTAGCATTGGTTAGTGATCTTATTATTGTTTTACTATTATTTCCGCTGTGCAAACTAACCGTGTAGGAACAAGAATTCGGCGAAACGCTATTCACCCCCCCTATAGCGTACGACATCGATCCTTACACTTACTGATCTACTCCTGATCGGTCTGGTGATCGATCAGGGATACTGTTCAGATCGGTCTAGTGAACGATCATTTGTCGTAAGGTTCTTACTATAACCAATCAGGATGACTCTTGATCGGTCAGGAAGCAGCCTGATCGGTCTGGTGACCGATCAGGCTGGAGCCTGATAGGTCCGGGGACCGATCTGGAGTGTGCAGCAGACTGCTAGATAGGTCTGGGGACCAATCAGGAGTGTGCAGAAGACTGCTGGATCGGCCTGGTGACCGATCAGGGTCCTTCCTGATCGGTCTGGTGACCGATCAGGAGTAGATCTTTAATTCAAATACGCTGTCAGAAGCTCTGATCGTGACTGTTTTCTCTGCCGATTCTCTGATACATTACTGATTATGTTAGATATGAGTTGCTAAGCTTCTATTGGAGTGTGCAAGCTTTACAGGGATGATTCAAACATTGGAGGAGAGTTAATGGGAGGCTTTCCTTGGAGCAGGTTTGCCTGTTTCCTTGTTTCAGGTCTCAACGGCGTCTGGAGAGCAGCTGGCAACTAACGGAGGCTCAGCTGGAGAGGGTCTTCAGTGGACTGAGTGCTCAGGGAGTCAGGGGGTAAGGCTGTGGCTTCAATGGATGCTGATGGAGAGCCTGGTGATGGGAGCAGAGGCTTAAGACGAGGCTGGAAGCAGAGGAGCGACCAAACTAGTTAGACCAAAATCATTCAAGGAGTAACTTGAAAATGGATTTTCAATAAAAGACTTTGTCAAGAAAAGGGTTGATGATCCAATAAGGCTACGGCCAAAGAAGGCCTAGTGCCTCGCCAAGACCTGGAAGCCAATTATTGAAAACCAAATTCACATTACTATTGTCAGATTTTAATCTAACACAGATTTTAATTAATCCTAGAATCAATCATTATTTTCAAAAATAATTGTTAAAACATGATCAATTGGTTTTTCAAAATTAATTTATCCTTTCAAAACTAATCATAATTTTTCAAAATAAAATCTATACTGTCTCACAAAAACCCAAAAGGTTAACGTGATTGATAACGCTAGATTGGGTGAGACAGACTAGGTTGTGAAAATCAATTTAGGCTATCCTTGATTCCAATTGGATCCAAATCAACAAACTCTTTATGTGTAGGAACATAAAGATTTGGACCAATGGATGTTGGATAGCGAGTGCTCCAGACACATGACTGGGGACAAATTGAAATTCACCAAACTCAAGTTCAAGAACCTAGGCTCAGTAGCATTTGGCAGCAATGCTACACTCAAAGTCATTGGGTCAGGTAAGATTGAACTCAAATCTGATTTTGTCATTAAGAAGGTACTTTTGGTTGAAAATTTTAAATTTAACTTGCTTAGTATTAGTCAATTATGTGACACTGGCTATGTAGTTACCTTTACCAACTCTAACTGCCTGATTAGAAACTTGCAAGACTCAGAAATCATGCTTAAGGGCACTAGGAAAAATAATGTTTATACTATAAACCTACCCTTAGTCCATAAATGCCTGTTAACTCAGTTAGAAGAATCAAACCTCTGGCATAGGAGATTAGGTCACACGAATCTAAGATTAATCTAAAAAATCACCCAACTTGGCCTAATTAAGGGAATACCTAAAATTAAGAACCATGAAAACATAATATGTGAATCATGCAACCAAGGTAAACAAACCAGGTCTAATCACAAACAAATTCAATCAGACCTAACTCCAACTACACTTGAGCTCCTGCACCTTGACCTATTTGATTCACATGGGGCCAAGTCACTAAGTGGAAACCGGTACTGCTTAGTAATTATCGATGATTACTCTAGGTTTACTTGGGTTAACTTCCTAAAAACTAAGGATCAAACCCTAAACCTATTTATCAATTTTTGTAAGTTAATTGAAAATCAAAATGATACCAAAATCAAAAGACTTAGGAGTGATCACGGAGGAGAGTTTGAGAATCAACGGTTCGAGGAGTTTTGTAAGATAAACGGATATATACACGAATTTTCGTGTCCTAGAACCCCCCAGTAAAATGGGATAGTAGAACGGAAAAATAGAACCCTACAGGAAGCCGCTAGGGCTATACTCAATGAATTCAACCTAGCTAACCAATTTTGGGCAGAAGCAATTAGCACGGCTTGCTATATCCAAAATAGGGTCCTAGTTAACAAACGACATAATAAAACTCCCTATGAATTATACTACCATAGATTTCCAAACCTACATTATCTAAGGGTCTTTGGGTGTAAAATCCACATCCTAAACACCAAGGACTATCTAGGTAAATTCCAGTCTAAGTCAACCCCAGGGGTCTTCTTAGGATATTCAACAACAAGTGGTATCAGGTTAAGTGTCAAGCTAGAAAATCTAACATGATCAGATCACTTAACTTGACTAACCCTAGCGAAAGTTACTGTTTATAATAGTTAGTAATTAGCTAATTGGGTTAGACAGGACCCGAAAGCGGAATTTCAAATTAATTTGGTCCAGTTTAAACTTAGAATTGGTTCAGTACAACATCTTACATTGATTACTCATATTTTGCTATATTTTTTTTTGATATATGACAAAGGGGGAGAGATTGGAAAGGAGTGAAAAGATCTCCAAAAATTAATTTTTTAAAAGAAAAAAAAAATTTATCTCCTTTTTCCAAAAAGTGAAACTCATTAAGTACTTAAGTTCTTTTCAAAAGTTAAATTTCTAAGTGTTTGGAAATTTTTCTACGTATCAAAAGTGTTTGAAAAATCTTTCTAAGTGTTTGGAAAATTTTTCTAAAGTGTTTGGAAAATTTTTCTAAGTATCAAAAGTGTTTGAAAAATATTTTCTAAGTATTTAAACTGCTTTCTAAGTGTCAAAACTGCTTGAAAGTTTTCTAAGTGTTAAAACTTCAAAACAAGTGTACAAAATTTTCTCAAGTGCAAAAAATAAGTATTTTGGAAATTATTTTCAAAATTACTTGCTTTCAAGAACCAGTCTATGTACTCACTCTAAATCTTGGTTGAAAATTTTCTAAATGTAAATTTCAAATTCTCCTGAAAACTTTCCAAGTGCTCAACTCAAAACATTTTTTGGAAAATGTTTTCTAAAAAAACTTTTTCTTGAAAATTTTCTAAGTATTGAGAACTTGAAAAATATTTCACATTTTAGACTTAGAAACATTTTCCAAAACCCCACGAACTTTTGAAAAACATGGAGGGAGATTTCTTCCAGGGGGAGGAAATTAACTTTGGTACTTACTTATCTGAATGATTAACTTAACTTTTTGAACCGGGTTGCCTTAAATCAAAAAGGGGGAGATTGTTGGTGCAAGCAGCACCTTAGTCAAACCTGGGTTTTGATAATGGCAAAGGGTTCAAGAGTTCGGTATTGTTATCTAATATGTTTACTAAGTGTGCAGGAAAGAAGTCCTAGGCACACTAGGCAAGAAGTCCGGGCAAAGGGCAGGGCAAAGAAGTCCTGGCAAGGGGCTGAGCACCGAAGACTTGCTCGGAAGGTGGGCATGAAGTCCTAGTTGAGGACTGGGCAAAGAAGTCCTGGCAAGGGGCTGGGCACCGAAGACCTACTCGGAAGGTGGGCACGAAGTCCTGGCAAGGGGCTGGGCACCGAAGACCTACTCGGAAGGTGGGCACGAAGTCCTGGTTGAGGACTGGGCATGAAGTCCTAGACAGGGACTGGGCACGAACACCTGGTCAGGTGGATCGGGCAAAAGCCTAATCGGAGGAGCCAGTTGGCAAAAGGTAAACTATCCTGAGAGGAGTAGGTGAGGATGCGTTCCTCGTCAAGGGAACAGTAGGTGTCGGTTCGACCTAGGATTCCATTTGGGAGACCCGAAGTCAGAATCACGACATCTATGGCTGTAAAGATAGACTAATATTCTTGTCTTGTTTGTTTTGGAACTAACCTTGGATGCAGGGACCGAAGGAGTGTGTTTTTGCAGCTCAGAACTCCCCAAAGGAGAGGTGCAGGCAGCTGGGCTAGGCGCCCGGGAGGTCCCGGGCGCCCAAGGTCAAAGACAAACAAGTAGAAAGCAAGAATCGCTTCGAAACAACACTGGGCTAGGCGCCCGGGAGGTCCCAGGCGCCCAAGGTCAAAGCCAAAAAGGAGTCGAAACAAAATCAGCCACGAAGCTAGCGGACCCATTCAACCTGGGCGCCCGGGAGAAGTTGGCTGAGCTGGCAGGCTGCCACATCAACAACTCAGGTGCCCGTGAGCCATCAGGCACCCTAGGGAACCCAGGCACCCAAGAACAGAAGATAGGAGTTTTGCCGAGTTGCAGATAGGAACACACCGAATTTGCGACACGTATCAGGAGCCCCCTAAGCCACAGGTGCTCGAGAACCTTCTATATAAGGGGTTTCACCCCTTGCTTGCCAACATCAATTCATTCCAATGCAAAGAAGGTTTCTCGTAACTCATGCATGCCAATGCTCTTCAGAATTCTTCCGTCCTTGAGTTCGTCCGTGCCAAAAATGATCAAGATTGTCGACACGCCGTCCAAGATAGTCTACAATCCCTTCGGTGTCGTCGGTATTACTTATTTCGTTGTTCAAATTCTGTACTCAAATTAAATATTTGTAACACTTTTGCGACTTATAGAATTGACCAACGAAAACTGTCAAGGATCGTGGGCCTTGTAGTAGGAGCCGTCAAAGACTCCGAACCAGTAAAACAGAAAACTTGTTAGTGTTGTGATTTTTGATTCTTCCGTTGCGTTCTGATTTTTTCCGAAAATTGTACGTAATTGCTATTCATCCCCCCTCTACCGATTACAACGATCCCACAAGTGGTATCAGAGCAACTTGCTCAACCTTGGTGAAACCGCCAACTGAGCAGTTTTTCAGATTTTTTTTTGTTTTAAACTTTTAAAAAAAATTTATCATTCTTTGGGGTTGGTGCAACACCACTCGAATTGTTTTTAATTTTTTTATATATACTACACTACTAATCCAAGACCAAGTCTTAGAACAAGTCTTTCTGTTTTTGTATTTTTTTCAGGAATTATAAATGGCCATCCAAGATGGCTACAGTACCGCGCGCCCTCCTCTGTTCTCCGGTGAGGATTTCTCCTACTGGAAGAGCAAAATGGAGGTCCACCTGAAAACTCAGGTGGAAATGTGGATCATTATCCAGTCCGGACTCGAGATCCCAAAAAATGCGCAAGGGGAGATTCAAAGTTACTCCGAGTGGGATGCGCCGCTCAAGAAGAAGATTGAAACAGACACAAAAGCCACTCAAACTCTTCAGTATGGACTGACAAAGGAAGAACTCAACCGCGTGGGCTCATTCAACAGTGGTAAGGAACTGTGGAGTAAGTTGATCAAAATACAAGAGAGACCACCTCCTCAACAAATTATATATGATCAAAATGCAAGACGGTGAAACAGACGCTCAACTACACACAAGAATCGAAGAAATCATGAACGGTCTATAGGTCACAAGGTTCAGAACCATGATCTAATCAGGTATATCCTCAACTCATTCCCAAGAAATTCTTTGTGGGCATTGATGGTAGATGCTTACAAGGTTTTTAGGAATCTTTTAGATATTAAATTTGATAAATTATTCACTGAATTAGAACTACACGAACAAACTAATGCCTCAATGGCCAAGAAAGGGTTAGGCCTTTTTGCAGGAAAAACCCTAGCAAAGCAAAAGAAGAAGAAGGTACAACCGATACCCGAGTTAGATTCCAACTCAGAGTCTGACGATGACGGAATCAACTATCCAAAGCTGGTTCGGTTGGCCCGGAGTCAATACAAGATGATCAAGGGTCAAATGAAGAAGAAGATGGCGAATCAAAAAAAGGATGATCCAATTGAACTGTCTACTAGCCAGAAAACCAAGAGTGAAGTCACCTATTATGGGTGCAACAAGAAGGGCCACTACAAATCAGACTGTCCCAGCTTAAAGGAAAATAAGAAGAATTGGAGGAAGAAGGCTCTCAAAGCTACGTGGGGTGAATCCTCTTCTGAAGAAGAAGAAGAAGTACCACACACCAACTTCCTCGCACAGACTGCTTCAGAGAACCTTGTCATCGAATCGGAGTCGGAGTCGGAATCGGAAACGGAAGAGGACGTCGGAACTGGAAGACTTTCAATTTCGGAAGACGGGCAAATAACGGTAAGAGGTTATCCCGAGTCTGAACTTTATGATTTAATATTGTACCTATCTCGTAAGTTGGCCAAATCCAACGTTAGGGTCGAGTCCCTCCGACAAGAAGTCAATATCCTGAAAGAGGGAGTTAACTCTAGTCCCTTAACTAAACGCGTTCAGGAAGGAACCTCCACTCAAAGCCCAAAAACTTGAGGACGAGAATTCCTCCTTGAAAAATCAAGTTAAGGAACTAAGAGTTGCTTTGGAACGATTTTCTTTGGGGTCCAAGAATCTTGACATGATTCATGGAAAACAAAAATCAGTTCTGAACCGATCTAGACTTGGTTATCGAACCAACTCACGATATAGATCGTACTATTCTATGGTGAACTCAAGTAGAACTGTTAGTGATATGAGAGAAGTGTCCTAAGGCAATCGCCTTATGATTGTAATCATTTATTTTAATAAATGAATATTCACTATTTGAGTATACATGTTTGTGTATTTGATTGAGATCTTAAACTCATTTACTGAATGTCCGCAATACAATTCACAGCATGAGAGAATATGTGATGAATTCACAACTAGTGATTATCTCTACATGTACAATTATGAAGTATTGAAATTGTCCCTAGTCGATGAATTGATAAATACGGACACTATCAATTCTGTTGAGACTAGCATGGGCTATTCTTTAATCAGCTGATTCTCACTGGCTGATGACATTGAGATGTCCGGAGATAAACATGAATGCTAGTTAAGGGAACTAGTTCATTGGAGTGACTGGCTGTAAAACTTTATATGGTAGTCTACATATATATATGTCAGTGATGTTCTTACTGCAGCTTAAGTGCGATGTTCCTTTGACTTGCGGTGTTCAAGTCATCTTGGTCATAGAGACTTATACTTTGACATCTTAAGCAAGCATCTCCAAGGAGGTGTGGACCCAGGATGAATGGGTATAAGCCGAAGTGTCCGAAGATGTTTGAACAGCCTACAAAGGATTCACCACTCTTTGCGAGGAGATGTATACCGAGGCCTATCGTGGGATTGCTACTCGAAGCCTCTGGCCAGAGCATGACATGTTCAGAGTATGAATCTCTTAAATACATGAGAGTAATTAGAATCCGTAGGACGAGAAAACGTTACTTGGGCTAGGTGTAACGTAGTCAGCCTAGTGGGGACTGACACACATAGACCATGTCGTGAACCATGTGGGTATAAGATGGTGAAGGGAATGGGGCATGATTCATTATAGCTTCTGAAGGGTTTCAGAATTGTTTCTGAGGTCAACAGTTGATCTTTCGATTAATTGGGGATCATGATGTACTACTAGGTGTCACTCATGATCCTTCCATAATTGATTAATTATAGACGGCCAATATAAATCGAAAGCCTATTTAGTCACACGCACTACGAGTAATCCAAGGGATTTAAAACGAGTTGAAAATTGAATTTTCCAATCAAGAGAGATTAAGTTTGGTTGAGCCAAACGATAAGTCAAATCTGAATTTTTCAGAGACGCATCGAAAGCGTAAAATGGCAAAGTCTTTTGAAGACTTAATAGATGAATTAAATAAGTTTAATTCATTGGGGCTTGACTTGGATGGGCCAGCCAAAGAGGGCCTCCATCCTCTTTGCTTGGCTGGCCACAACAAAGGGAGAGAACCAAGTTTTTGGTTCAATTTATAAAATAAACCAAGTGTGGTTTGTTTTATTAAATTATGGATGATATAAATTTTTATATAATAAACCAAGGTTTGGTTTATTTTTTATGGAAATTAAAATGAACCATGGATTGGTTTATTTTATAAAATCAATCATGGGTTGATTTACCATGATAAGGAAATTTATTCCATTGGAGAGAAGAGACTTGATTGATTTTTTATCATGAATTAAAATATGATTTTAACCATGATATAAAATCAAACTTGTCATGATGGAATAAGTTATTCCATATTTGAGAGGCTTGATGGTTGAGAGGCCACTATATAAAGGACCCAAGGCAAGGCTTGGGTAATAATCATAGAGATGAAGGCATAGGCTCTCTCCCTCTCTTTCTCTCCTTCTCTTCTCCTCTTCTTGTCGTGCGCCAACCAGCACCAAGAAGGAGCACCAGCCAGTCATCCTTTTGTGGTTAGTCTTCTGACTTCTCTCTTGGTTTTTCTTGTCGCGTTCTCGGAGAATCTAGTAGATCTCGAGAACACGAAACTCGTGGCTTTGCGAAGACATCCCGAAGATACTCGGTGTGGACGCGAATAGAGGCGGAGCTTCCAAGTGATGCTTACGGTTGGATCTCGTCCCTTCCCTCGAGTTACACGAGGTAATACTTAAATTAGTTTATGTTTCTGCAAAATTTTAAGTATATGATCATATCTACACAAGATAAAATTGCATGCTTAGATGTGTAGTTAAATGATTTAGAGAAATTATTTATGCTAAACCTTCCGCTGCACGTAATTAATTTTAAAATTACGAACCCGCATCCGTGTCAACATGCACCGGGTCCCAACAGTGGTATCAGACCCACGGTTTGTGTTCGACATAATCATATAATTATTTTGCGGAAAGCTTTATCATGATCTCAATTTTGGAAAATTTTCAATTATGAAAACATTTCAATTATGGTAAATTTTCGATTTAGGAATTTCAAAGTTTGGAAATCCTCATGAAATTTCGCAAACTTTTGAAATATCTCTGTTTCTGAAATTTTATGATAATTGTGAAAACTTTTCATTTTTGGAAACATTCTAATTTTGGAAATTTCCTATTTTGGAAATTATCCAATTTTAGAAAAACGTAAGTTTTCTTTGTACCAGAAACTTACAATTATTCTGAAAATCTTTTATTTTTGGAAACTTTCCATTTATGGAAATCTCACAATTTTGGGCACTTTCTTTCAAGAAAGTCTAGATAAATTATGGAAATATTAATTAATATTTAAATTTATAATTGGAAATTAAATTATTTAAAAAATTCTTTGTTTTGGATTGAGCCTCGGGGAGCCATCCAATTTAAAGTTAGTTGTTATAATTAAATTTCCTAAATTGAATTTGAATTGTCAAATGTTTAATTTGGATTGAGCCTCGGGGAGCCATCCAAATTAAGTTATTGATATTAATTTTCCATAAATAAAATATGTGATCAAATCTTGGAAATTTTTGCGGTGATTCTCAAACGATAATTTCCTTATTTGATTTATAAGGTGATGCTCTTACATATTATTTTCTCCAAAATTAATTAGGAAAATTGTTTCCTATAGAGTATATTTCCTTAAATAAGATTTTCATGAAAATAATATGTGGTTGAATTAAAGGAATCTGTCTCTTAATTTAATAAGATTTGATTTAGAGAAATCAAAGTCTTAAACATATTATTTCCGAAATTGATTATGATAATTCAGGAAATTATTTCCCAAAATAATTCCTTGAATAAAGTATGAAATTAGAATTAGGAAATCCGGTTCCTAATTTAATTAATGAGACTTGATAAATTAAGTCACATACATACTTTATTAAGGAAATCGTTAAAACATGACATAATTATATGTCATGAATGTGCATAAAAGAAAAAGGATGAGACCCAAAACCCCTTACAAAATATTAAGGCCAACACCTTCCATTAATATGGTTAGAACCGGACTTTTGTTTCTCGTTTGGGTTGATGGACACATCCATGCCCGGCTTGAACCTCAACATGTTCAAACAATGGAATAGTTTATAATTAATATAGTTGGAGTCAGAGGTCAATCCTTAGTTTTGGTTGTTGGACACATCCAAGTCTAACTAAACGGTTGAATGAGCTCCAACCATATTAAAACTATTTCTTGATTAATGGGTCCGCCTTAAGCTTGGAGCATCGATTTGTTATGCCACAGCCAAGGTCGATGTAAAGAGAGGTGCAGTTGGGTGCTATGTATATTGTTGCATACTTGTTAATGAGTTAACAACCCAATGATTTATGCAAACATTCAATTAGTTAATAGCATAATGTGATAGTTATATATGTATAATATATAATCAGTATAATTACCTACCTTCATAGCTAAGAATAACTTGATGGACTCTAGCCATGGTTGTTCTTATCTATGGTTGGTTATCAACCTATTTGGAGATTTTCCTACGGTCTCCCGAATTGATAAAAAGGGTTATTCAATTCGAAAAATAAATAGGATTTAATTAATGTATATTGATACATTCTTTATCATTCTCATCACATAACCTCAATTTGTATTTCTAGGATAATCACCTGATCATGTCTTCTCTGAATTTGCATTCCATTTTGGACACCAATAAGCTGACCGGGCCAAACTTCATGGACTGGCTTCGAAACCTGAGGATAGTCCTCAAGGCAGAAACATGTGGCCTATCAGAAACTCTAAACCTGAGGATAGTCCTTGAAGAACAACTTCCCAACCATCCTCCTGAAGATGCAACTCCAGACCAGTTAGTGGCCTATTAGAAACATATGGCCGATTCTGAACTTGCGAGTTGCATCATGCTGGCCGCTATAGTACCTGAGCTACAAAAGCAGCATGAGCATATGGATGCTCATACCATCATCATCCATCTTCATGAGCTGTTTGACGAGCAGGCGAAATCCGAAAGGTTTGAGGTCTCCAGACTCCTCTTCACCTCTAAGATGCAGGAAGGCACTTCTGTTTCACAGTTTGTGTTGAAGATGTTGGGGTACATTGAGCAACTAGGCACACTCGGATTTGCAATGGATCACGAACTAAGTATTGACTTAATTTTGCATTGTTTGCCCAAGAGTTACTCACAGTTTGTGATGAACTATCGGATGAACAAACTGGAGACTACCATTCCTGAGTTGCTTAACCTGCTGAAGACTGTAGAGCCTTCTGTAAAGCAAGATCAGAATACGGTACTGTTAGTTGGTTCCTCAAAGAAAGGCTCTAAGAGGAAGCCCAAAGAACAAAATAAGGGAAGGAAGAAAAAGGCCAAAAAGATTGAAAAGGCACCAAAAGGCACTTGCCATCACTGCGGCAAGGAGGGCCACTGGCGAAGAAACTGCAAGGTTTATCTTGAGTCCCTGAAGAAGAAGGCATCTGATGCCCCATCCTCTTCAGGTATCTTCATTATTGAATGTCACTCTATTTCCTTGGACACCTGGGTACTTGATACTGGGCGTAGCTCACATATATGTAATGACATACAGGGGCTAAGGAATAGAAGAAGACTCGTCAAGGGAGAAGCGAATTTGCGAGTTGGAAATGGAGCAAAGATTGCTGTTGTTGCCATCGGAACATATTTGCTAAAGCTCCCTACTGGACTTGTCTTAGAATTGGATAATTGTTATTTTGTTACTTCGTTAATAAAGAACATTATATCTATTTCATGCTTGAATGAAAAGGGTTATCAGTTAACTTTTAGTAACAATTGCTGTTACATAACTTTAAATGGTGTTCTTTATGGGACCAGAACTTTATGCAATGGTATCTACACGTTAGATTTATCCGGTGACGTTTTCAATATCGAAGTTAGCAACAAACGTGCTCGAATAGATAATCAAATAAACTCCTATATGTGGCATTGTCGTCTTGGCCATGTAAGTAAGAAATGCATGAACAAATTACACCGATGTGGAATTCTGGAATCATTTGAACCCGGTTCATTTGATACATTCGAATCATGCTTAAAAGGCAAGATGACCAAATTACCCTTTTCCGAAAAAGGTAAACTAGTGGGAGAATTCCTTGGTCTAATACATATTGATGTATGTGGACCAATGTCAACTCTTGCACAAGGAGGCTATAGCTACTTCATTACCTTTATCGATGATCACTCACGATTCGGGTATGTGTTCTTAATGAAATACAAATCTGAAGCTTTTGAGAAATTCAAAGAGTTCAGAAGTGAAGTAGAGAAATAGCTTGGCAAATGTATTAAGATACTTCATCCGATCAGGGTGATGAATACTTAAGTCAAGAGTTTCAAGATTATCTTAGGGACAATGGGATATTGTCTCAATGGATTCCGCCATATACACCACAACATAATGTTGTATCTGAGAGGCGTAATCGAACCTTGATGGACATGGTTAGATCTATGATGAATCATGCAACTCTTCCAAAATCCTTTTGGGGCTATGCGCTTAAGACAGCTGTTTACTTACTAAACAGAGTCCCGACGAAGGTAGTCTCTACTACTCCATATGAGACGTGGAATAGTAAGAAACCTCATTTATCTCACTTAAAGATATGGGGTTGTCCTGCTTATGTAAAGCGGACTGTTTCAGACAAATTGAATGCTAAGTCTGATAAATATCTATTTATTGGATACCCTAAGGAAATGAATGGTTACCAATTCTATCATCCCTTTGAACAAAAGGTGTTTGTTTCAAGGCATGCTGTATTTTTAGAAAAAGAATTTCTATTACAAGAAAACAGTGGGAGTAGCATTGAACTTGAAGAAGTTCAAGAATCTCCAATTGACATTACAGAGACACCTAGTCTAGACCCACAACTAATAACTCATAATGATCAGCTATCAGTTGAACCTAAAACAACACCACTTCTTCGTAGGTCTGATAGGACACGCAATATTCGAGAGAGATA
>JAGFNQ010002577.1:0-53012 GCA_024364735.1 Boesenbergia rotunda | reverse complement strand
ATAATTCACTATTTGAGTATACGTGTTAGTGTATTTGATTGGGATCTTAAACTCATCTACTGAATGTCCGCAATATAATTCACAGCATAAGAGAATTTGTGATGGGATCACAACTAGTGATTATCTCTACATGTGCAATTGTGATGTATTGAAAATATCCCTAGTCGATGAATTGATGAATACGGACACTATCAATTCTGTTGAGACTAGCATGGGTTATTCTCTAATCAGCTGATTCTCACTGGCTGGTGACATTGGGATGTCCGGAGATAAACATGGATGCTAGTTAAGGGAACTAGTTCATTGGAGTGACTAGCTGTAAAACTTCATATGGTAATCTATATAGATATGTCAATGAAGTTCTTACTGCAGCTTAAGTGCGATGTTCCTTTGACTTGCAGTGTTCAAGTCATCTTGGTCATGGAGACTTATACTTTAACATTTAAGCAAGCATCTCCAAGGAGGTGTGGACCCAGGATGATTGGGTATAAGCCGAAGTGCCCGAAGATGTTTGAACAGCCTACAAAGGATTCACCACTCCTTGCGAGGAGATGTATACCCAGGCCTATCGTCGGATTGTTACTCAAAGCCTCTGGCCAGAGCATGTCATGTTTAGAGTATGAGTCTCTTAAATACATGAGAGTAATTAGAAATCCAAAGGACGAGAAAGACACTACTTGGGCTAGGTGTGACGTAGTCAGCCTAGTGGGGACTGACACATACAGACCATGTCCTGAACCAAGAGGGTATAAGATGGTGAAGGGAATGGGGCACGATTTATTAGAGCTGCTGAAGGGTTTCAGAATAATTTCTGAGGTCAACCGTTGATCTTTCGATTAATTGGGGGTCATGATGTACTACTAGGTACCACTCATGATCGTTCTATAATTGGTTAATTATAGACGGCCAACATAAATCGAAAGCCTATTTAGTCACACGCACTACAAGTAATCCGAGGGATTTAAAACGAGTTAAAAATTGAATTTTTCAATCAAGAGAAATAAGTCGAATCTGAGTTAATCAGAGGCACAACAGAAACTTAATATGTAAAATACGGCGATTCAAAAATCCAGACCAGAAAATTTTTCAAGATTTTTCTGAATTGAGTCTAGGGTTTCCGGCCCTACGGGAGAAGCCCAGGGGCTTTTGGGTAAACTCTAAATTACGAGAGGGTAAATAATTTAACCATAGAAATTATTTGAGGTTAAATTATAATAAATGGGGGGTTAAATAGTTAAATCCTTTGCCCTAGGGGTAGGATTGGAATTTCTAAAGTCGAAGGGCCTTTTTGCAAAAAGAACCCCCTAGTGTATTAAAGGCTTTCGGCCGAATCCCTCTCGAGCCCTAGCCGCAGCCACCAAACCATTGCGTTTTCTTCTTCCTCCCCTCGCGAAGTCGCAGCCAGCGCCGACCCGACGCCTCCTCTTCGCGAGCCCTAAACAGCGCGATCTCCACACCCGACGCCTCTGTTGGTGCAGGAAGCACCAGATCGAACCTTGTTTTGATATTGGCAAAGGATTCAAAGTTAAGGGTTATTTGTTGTCTAACAATGCTGCTTGAGAGTGCAGGAAGCCAAGTCCTAGCGAAGGGATGCTAGGCACCTGACGATGGGCTGTCAGGAACTCAAGACCTGGCGAAGGGCTGCTGGGCAAAAACCAAGTCCTAGCGAAGGGATGCTAGGCACCTGACGATGGGCTGTCAGGAACTCAAGACCTGGCGAAGGGCTGCTGGGCAAAAACCAAGTCCTGGCGAAGGGCTGCTGGGCGAAACTCAAGACCTGGCGAAGGACTGCTGGGCAAAAGTCCAACTGGAGGATCCGGTTGGCACCAGGTAAAACTCTCCCGAGAGGAGTAGGTGAGGACGCGTTCCCCTCGAGGGAACATTAGGCGTCGGTTCGACCTAGGGCTCCATTTTGGAGATCCAAAGTCAGAACCAAGACAGCTAAGGCTGTTTTAACTAACTTATTATTTGCTGTTTTGGACTAACCCTAGATGCAGGACCGAAGGACTGTGTTTCTGCAGCTAAGAGAGCCTCAAAGGAGTGAGGTCGTAGCTGAGCAGGGCGCCCCGGATGTGTTGGGCGCCCCAGAGTCAACCCAAAGTCAGCAGAGAGGTAAACGCCCCGACAGCAGCGCAATTGGGGGCGCCCCGCGTGTGTCGGGCGCCCCGCATGTCGGGCGCCCCGCGTGTCTCGGGCGCCCACTGTGCCACGCCACTGAAGGCTGCTGCAGCTCACTCTCGCGAAGCCCTGAAGATGACGCTTTGACCGGTCAACCGGGCGCCCCGCGCGCGTCGAGCGCCCCGATCAAAGCTGATCCCGAAGATGAAGAGATCAGCCTTGACCAGAGGGCTCGCCGGATCAAGAGCCACGTGGGGGGCGCCCCGAGCATGTCGGGCGCCCCCTGCCCTATATAAAGAGGGCCTCGACCCTATTCTTACAACAACCAATTCCTTCGACAATTCTACGCTCTTCTGCTTCCACGACACGCTCCGGAAAGCTGCCAACTCAAGCCGACGACGTCCCGCTGCTCCAGAACTTCAATCTTCACCGGACGTCGGTAACAAGAGTTGTATTTAAGTTTACAAGAATATTTTTATTATTATTTGTGTGTAAACTTTTGCGAACTTATAGAATTGCCCGCAGAAAACGGTCAACGACCGTGGGCCTTGGAGTAGGAGTCGACCCAGGCTCCGAACCAAGTAAACCGGCTGTGTTTGCGTTGTTGTGTTCTCTTTTATTTCCGCTGCGCACCCGCTCTTGTTAAATCCGAACGAATTGCGACATTCACCCCCCCCCCCTCTCTCGCATTTCTCGATCCAACAAGTGGTATCAGAGCAGGGTAGTTCAAACTTGGTGCAACCACCAGTTTGAAAGTTTTTTTCGGATTTACTAATTTTTTTTAATTTTATTCCTTTTCTTTTTGTTAATCAACGCAACTCAATCTCGTTCGCTTTTTATGTTATATAAATAATATCTGTAGGTGGATCTAAAATATCCTTACGCCTTTTTCAATTTTGAATTGTCATCTTTTCACCATAAGTCTGAATTAATAAAACGAACAATTCTTAAAAATTTGTCATAAATTTTTTTATTATTATTTTAGTGTTATTTCTCGAAATTCGTGCCACTTTAATTCGAGCAATCTTTTAACTCTTATTTTTCATCATTAATCAGAATATTCATTTCCCAAAAATTTTGTCTCAAATTTTTTATTATTATTTTATTATTATTCTGCCTCGAAATTAGTGCAATTTTTTGGGCAAATTTTTTTTTCTTCTTCTCCCGCACTACTAATCCAAGACCAAGTCTTGGTACATTTCGGTTAATTCTGTTGTGTGCAAGGGTTTTTAAATGACCAATCAAGAATGGAACAGCATTCGTCCACCTCTCTTCTCCGGTGAAAACTTCAATTCTTGGAGAAGTCAAATGGAGTTCCATCTAAAGACCCATATGGACATATGGACGATCATTCAAACAGGGTTCCACCCCCCTACAGAAGATGGACGATCAATTGCATGGGACAAACTGGATGAACCAACCCTCAACCAAATTGAGACTGATGCAAGAGCAACTGCAATTCTTCAATGCGGTCTAACTAACGAACAACTCAAGCTAGTCGGTTCATTTGGATGTGCTAGAGAAATTTGGGAGAAATTGATCAATCTTCATCAAGAAATCTCAGATGAAGAAGAAGATCAGGTAAGTTATCTCGCACTCTCGGTCCAAGCACAGATAGCCGAGTCAGAGTCTGAACCTGAACCTAGAGTCGAAATCGAACCAGCAGAATCAGACGACGAACTGACTGACATGGTAACCAATTTCAAATTCTTTTCTAAATTAGAATTAAATAATCAAGATGATACTGCAATGGTCGAGGAAGGTATAACTTTTGCAGGGAAAACTCCAAGAGAACCACCAAAGAAGGAGCTTCAACCGGTACCCAAGTCTGACTCAGACACGGAATCAGAAGATGAATTTAGATCCGAGACAGCAACAATTAAGGGGGAGATTCCTAATAGGGAATCAAATGGTAAATTTACAGTATTTAATAATCCATTATTTACTATGAACAACATGATTAATTCATATGAAAATGTAATTCATAACATTGCTTATTGCGAAAATCTAGAATATTATTACCATTTTGAAGTGACTTAAATAATTTTTTTTTGCATGTTTGATTGATTGATTGTTTATTTAATTTTTGCAATTTACCATGCTTAGACTTAGGTTTAGTTAGCTTAAGGACTTAACCAATTACTTGAAATTTGAAAACATAGTATTGGGAGGAGGTGAGATGATAGTACGTTGGGGAAACCAACTCTAATAAGATCAAGTCTACTTGGTCTCTTTAGACTGGTGAAACCAGCCGAAGCTACCGATCCAAGACCCAAGCTAGTTAGACCAGAAAATGACCTAATTTAATTTGAAAATGAAATTTCATTAAAAGGCTTTGTCAAGGAAAGGGTGGATGATCCCATAAGGCTACGGCCAAAGAAGGCCTAGTGCCTCGCCAAGACCTGGAAGCCAATTTCTGAAATTCAAATTCAAATTATCTTTTGTCAAATTCGAATCTAACACAAATTTCAAATAATTATAGATTCTAATCGGTTTTCAAAATTTCTATTTTTCAAACTTATTCTGTTTCAAAAATCACTTAATTAGTGTTCAAAATTTCTGTTTTCTACACTTATTTTTTTAAATCTGTTTTCAAAATTAAATAATTTTTTTTCAAAATAAATGAAAATTCCTTTTCAAGATTAATTTTTACCTTCAAACCTGTCTCACAAGAACTTTTAAGGCTAACTGTTTGAAAACCCTAGATTGGGTGAGATAGAAAAATTAAGTTCAAATTAAAATTTCTTTTATGTTGTGTTTTAATTCAGAGGATAATTCCAACATAGTCAAACCATGATTAACATAGTTAAACCTTAGTCAACTGAGTCAAACATGGTCAAACCTAGTTAATGCTAAAGACCCTTCAAGCACTTAGATAAAAGTTAAGACAAGTCGAATACAAGGGGAGTTCTTTTTAGATTTAGTCTCAAAACCTGATTTAGTATCATTTCAGAATAAGGCCTTCAAAAATTACTCAAAATTCTTGGTATATTACTATCTCTTTGAAAAATTATTATCATTTCAAAATATTTCTTTTCAAAAACTGTGTTATTATTATTACTTCAAATTGAGGTGTCAAAAATTTATCTCCTTGAAAGTTTCATACTCAGAAGATTATTCAAAATTATTCTTTTGTTGTTAATAAACCCTAAAGACACAGAGGAAGGTCCACTTCATGATCTACTAGGACTCCTAGGATGGGTCAAATTTAGGGGGAGTTTGATTCAAAAGAAGAATTTCTGAAATTTTTTTTGATAATTATTTGTTTTGAAGTTATTAGATAATTCTTATAATTTAAATCAAACCCTAAAACTCAGAGGAAGATCGCTTGTAGTCAACAAGCTTCCTAGGACTGGGTCAAGTTTAGGGGGAGATGAAATTAAAAGAATTATTGAACATTTTCAAAAATTATATGTTTTCATGCACTGCAAATTCAAAATTCTTTTGAAAACTTAAATAATTTTTCTGTCAAAATACTATTACTTTACAAAATTCTTGTGGCTTATGAAATTAATTTTATAATATTTACTTGGGTTGGAGAAAATTTTCCAGGACACTTAGGAAAATGTCCTTGTAGTCAACAAGGTTTCCTAGGATTGTGTCAGACTGGAAAAGAAACCTAGTCAAGTAAAATATTTTGTGTTAAAAATGCATAATCCTTTTCAAAAATTAATTATACTTTTCAAAGTCTAAGTCTTTTCAAAATTACTTATATCTTTCAAAGTCTAAATACTTTTGTAAAAGTACTTATGTGTTTCAAATCTTAATTTATTTCAAAAGTACTTAGATTTTTCAAAAATACATAATATTTATTTCAAAAGTACTTTTGAAGATTCAAAAGTACTTATGTCTTCAAAAATACATAATATCTTTCAAAAAGTACTGCTGTTTTTCAAAATATAATGTTTCAAAAAAGTATAAATATTTTTCAAGGCAAAAGTGTTCTAAGTGCGTGAAGCTTTTAAAGATTTGCCTACAAATATATTTTTTAAAAGTACTTTTTTTTTCAATTACTTAACTATTTCTCTCAAAAATTATTTCTAAGTACTTAACAATTCCTTTCAAAAATTTATTTCAAGTATTTAAATGAGTTTAGCACTTAACCAAGTACCTGATACTTAATTTTTCAAACTTCTCAAAAGTACTTGCTTTATACTTGAAAATTATCTAAGTGTAAAAAAAAAGTTTTGAAAATATTCTTACTCTGTTTTTGAAATACTTTGTCAAAAACATGAAGCACCTAGAAAAACACATAAATCCTCATTAGAAACCTTGCTAACCCATGTATGCTTTTTGATATATGTCAAAGGGGGAGGAAAGGTCAAAGTTAAGAGTTGTAAATACAAGTATTCAGGGTTTTAGGGGGAGTATGAAAAATAAATATTTTTTTTCAACTCTACATTTATTCTATTCATAAATAGTTATACCTCATTGCTTAAACCTTTTGTGCTTAACTGCTATCTTTTTCCTTAACTTTGAATTGTGTTGCCATAATCAAAAATGGGGAGATTGTTGGTGCAGGAAGCACCAGATCGAACCTTGTTTTGATATTGGCAAAGGATTCAAAGTTAAGGGTTATTTGTTGTCTAACAATGCTGCTTGAGAGTGCAGGAAACCAAGTCCTAGCGAAGGGATGCTAGGCACCTGACGATGGGCTGTCAGGAACTCAAGACCTGGCGAAGGGCTGCTGGGCAAAAACCAAGTCCTAGCGAAGGGATGCTAGGCACCTGACGATGGGCTGTCAGGAACTCAAGACCTGGCGAAGGGCTGCTGGGCAAAAACCAAGTCCTGGCGAAGGGCTGCTGGGCGAAACTCAAGACCTGGCGAAGGACTGCTGGGCAAAAGTCCAACTGGAGGATCCGGTTGGCACCAGGTAAAACTCTCCCGAGAGGAGTAGGTGAGGACGTGTTCCCCTCGAGGGAACATTAGGCGTCGGTTCGACCTAGGGCTCCATTTTGGAGATCCAAAGTCAGAACCAAGACAGCTAAGGCTGTTTTAACTAACTTATTATTTGCTGTTTTGGACTAACCCTGGATGCAGGACCGAAGGACTGTGTTTCTGCAGCTCAGAGAGCCTCAAAGGAGTGAGGCCGTAGCTGAGCAGGGCGCCCCGGATGTGTCGGGCGCCCCAGAGTCAACCCAAAGTCAGCAGAGAGGTAAACGCCCCGACAGCAGCGCAATTGGGGGCGCCCCGCGTGTGTCGGGCGCCCCGCATGTCGGGCGCCCCGCGTGTCTCGGGCGCCCACTGTGCCACGCCACTGAAGGCTGCTGCAGCTCACTCTCGCGAAGCCCTGAAGATGACGCTTTGACCGGTCAACCGGGCGCCCCGCGCGCGTCGAGCGCCCCGGTCAAAGCTGATCCCGAAGATGAAGAGATCAGCCTTGACCAGAGGGCTCGCCGGATCAAGAGCCACGTGGGGGGCGCCCCGAGCATGTCGGGCGCCCCCTGCCCTATATAAAGAGGGCCTCGACCCTATTCTTACAACAACCAATTCCTTCGACAATTCTACGCTCTTCTGCTTCCACGACACGCTCCGGAAAGCTGCCAACTCAAGCCGACGACGTCCCGCTGCTCCAGAACTTCAATCTTCACCGGACGTCGGTAACAAGAGTTGTATTTAAGTTTACAAGAATATTTTTATTATTATTTGTGTGTAAACTTTTGCGAACTTATAGAATTGCCCGCAGAAAACGGTCAACGACCGTGGGCCTTGGAGTAGGAGTCGACCCAGGCTCCGAACCAAGTAAACCGGCTGTGTTTGCGTTGTTGTGTTCTCTTTTATTTCCGCTGCGCACCCGCTCTTGTTAAATCCGAACGAATTGCGACATTCACCCCCCCCCCTCTCTCGCATTTCTCGATCCAACAGCCTCCCTCTCCTGTGCTCCTCCCTCGGGATCACATCGACGCCATCGACCCCTCTCCGACCGCGAGGGGGAGTGCCATCCTTCGATCGTCGAGCTTCTCTTCAACCGCAAGCAAGTTGTTAGCCCTTTTCGGCCATGAGCAGGGAGTTGAGTTCTCCTTCGTGACGAGCACCGTTACCTCCTCCTTCTGGCAACTATCGATCCCCTCTGCCAACTCAGGTAAGGGATTAGCCCTTTTATGGTTGCTCTTGATTGAATTTTGGCATGAGAATTTGGAAGCAAAGTTGTAGCTACGGATTGGAGATTGCATTTGATCTTTAGGGCAATGAATTAGGTTCTAGTATGATAATCTAATCTTGATGGGGATGTTATTGTGTTCCCCTGCCGTGAGTTACCTAGATGGGTTAGGGATTCGAGTTGGAGCTGTGGATTTGCTATTTTGATTGTGGAAGGAATTATGGATTGGTTAGCTCGATTAATCAGGTGGACAAGTCTCTGATCTTGATTGCTCAGATTCAGGCTTGGATAGCAAATCTTGTTGTAGATCCTGTTTTGAATGTTATCTTAGAGCTGTTGATTGGATTTGGATGAATCTTGTTCTGGTATTTGTTAATCTTGGAATATGATATGATTTCATTCTGATTTCAGATCTGATTTTCTGGAGGGATGGATTAGTGTGACCCATAGCAATTTAGTATGAGTGGCTCTTGATCTTTGACCTATTGTGGGTTGGTTTTGGGATTTCATTTGAATGGTTTCCCTTGTTTTGGATGAGGTTATTGTGTTCTATTGATCAGATTTTGGTGTCCTTATTATGGTTCTATTTTCTGGAATTTAGCCGTGAGCTTTTAATCATGTTATTAGGATGTTTAATCTTGGTGGAAATCCTATTGGGAGTTGATATTGGCTTGATGTTTAGATCTTGTGATTGCTTGATTATGATGAGAGTTGTGTTTTGATATTGACCCTGGATAGAAGTTTGGCCTCTTGGCTATTTTGTAAGAGTATGTCTTGTTGGATTTGAATTAGTTAAATCCTCAAGGTGGCGGATCTGTCTTGTTTGGAAGGGTAATTAGGAATCTTTCATTTAATTAGAAGTAATTAAATGGAAAGAAAATGATTAGGTAAACCCTAATATGGTTTAGGGATTTTCTGGCAAGTTGCTATTCTATTTTGTAATAGCTATTAAATATGTCCTTTGATACAGGGCAATGATTTGGACTGTTGAGTTGCGGAGTATCAGACGGGAGGTTCTCTGCGTATACAGACTTCTACTTTGAGGCGGGTACCCTTTGACTTATCTCTTATGATATTGTCATTTTGTTATGCATAGACTGTTATAAATAGCAGTAAGATCATACGCTATCCCTGTTTATTATACATGATCTGGATACTTGTTGGTTATCCCTGTTTATTATACCTGATCTGGATACTTGTTGGTTATCCCTGTTTATTATACATGATCTGGATACTTGTTGGTTATCCCTGTTTATTATACATGATCTGGATACTTGTTGGTTATCCCTGTTTATTATACCTGATCTGGATACTTGTTGGTTATCCCTGTTTATTATACATGATCTGGATACTTGTTCGTTATCCCTGTTTATTATGCCTGTCCTAGATACCTGTGGTTTATCCCTGAGTTATTATGCTGTTAGTTCCATACAGTACCAGGTAGTGTCATAACTATATGTATGCTTAGAGATCGTGATGTATCTCCTGCCTTTGACCTTGAGAGATCTGTAGTTTCGACCAGTATACCTTGTAGGATTACCTGTATTTCCTGTTATAGGATTTCAGACTGAGACCTAGTATACTGAGGACTTGGGAGGGAGGTATGTGTATCTATCATACACCATCCTTGCACTGTTGCATGCCGGCGATCAGCGACTCCCTTGTGGTTGAGCCTAATCGTCTTCCGGCACATGATATGCACACACGGCCACTCATGGGTTAGTGGATACCGCTGGGTGTGTGCATTTGCTCTGTATTGCTCCGCTCGTCCGCTCAGGGGTAGTGGGTTCGGAGCGTGGTAGCAAGCAGGGATCCCTTCTCTACCCATAGACCAGAGAAGATGAGAGAGATATCTCCCCCATTTATACATGGGGCGGAGCGATAGCTCCACCAGCATCCTGTCCTCTCGGTCACTCAGGAGCAGTGATGGCAGAGTACGGACAGTGTCACAGCTCTACTCCACTCGGCCGACACAGTATCGCCTGTCTCGGTGGCTTGACTGGAGTTAGGGGGTGACCATGGCATTGCACCATGTGCATATTTTGCATCGTGCATTGTTTGCTGCACTTGATTGCTGCACTTATTTGACATGCATATTCTGGAGACTTGTTATCTGAGATTATATGTCTTTTGATATTTCCTTGGTACTTATTACCCTCTTTCCAGGTTAAATGGATTCAGGTATGTACTTACCCAGTATTTTCAGTCCAGTCTTTCCCTACTGTTGATATGAGACTGTATTAGCGAAACTCTTATTGTAGTATAACTTTCTATGCATATCTGTTGGGTATTCGCTGAGCCATGGACTCACCCCATTGCCATACATTTTATTTCAGGTTGATGCCTGCCAGGAGATCCCTAGCAGCCAGTCCCCAGCTCTAGAGGAGCTCTGCTTGGTTTTAGTTTATGTTGTTTTGGTTATGGACCTTGTAGTATATATTTTGCTTCCGTTGCCAGGTTTTCGAACATGTATTCATGTTTTATTCGATGGTATTGTACTTTTGAGTCCTATGTTGGACTTCGTGGGGTTTTGGCTTTGTTCCTGCCCCCTGGCAGCTCAGGTGAGATCGTATTTTGGTTTTACGATAGTTATAGTCTTATAACTGCTATTTCTGCATGGATTGGAGGCCTGAGGCCATTTAACTGCGTGGTTGTGAAATATTTATCTGTGTGGTTGTGTAAATTGTCCGCCGGACAGGGGAGGTGCTGTCCGATTTTCTAATTGGCACAGCGGCTCCTGGGTCTCGGGGCGTGACATAATATGGCTAAGTCTTTTGAAGGCTTATTGGGCGAATTAAATGAGTTTAATTCGCGATCGGTTCGGCTCGGTTTGGCCGGACAAAGAGGGTGCCAAACCCCTTTGTTTTGGCCGGCCATTAAAAGGGGAGAAAATCAATTTATTTGGTTTAATTAATAAAATAAATCTAGCGCGATTTGTTTTATAAATTATGGATAAATAAATTTTGTATAAAGAAATTTATATAAATAAATTTATAGAAATTTATATAAATAAATTTATAGAAATTTATTTTTTTTATGGAAATTAAAATGATCCATGGAATGGTTTATTTTAATTTTATAAAATTAATTATGAATTGATTTTTCCATAATAAGAAAGTTTATAAATTTCTTTTAAAATTTATTCCATAATAAAAGGAGAGATATATTTGTTTTATTATAAAGTTAGTTATAATAAAACTTGGTTTAAACCGAATAATTAATAAGAGAATTTATAGGATAAATTTCTTATAAAAATTCCGTTAAGAGGGAGACTTGGCAAGGGAGATGCTACTATATAAAGGAACCAAGGCTAGGCTTTAATTCCTTAAGCAATAGAGTAATCAAGAGATTAACTCTCTCCCTCTCTCTCTCTAATTCTCTCTCTCTCTAGGGTCGGCGCCCTTCTCTCTCTAGGGTCGGTTCTCTCTCCTCCCTAGGGCCGGCGCACATCCCAAGGGTGGCCGTGAGTTTCTTCCACCAAGTTCGTGCCGAAGAAGAAGAAGAAGCGGATCGCGACTCCTTCCTTCCTTTCCCGGAATTTTGATTCTGTTAACTTGGTGGTTAGTTTCCTTTCTTCTCTCTTGATCTTCTAGTTGTGTCTTCGGAGAATCTAGTAGTTCTCGTCGGCACAAAACTCGTGGCTTTGCGAAGTCATCCCGAAGAGAACTCGGCATGGACGCGAATAGAGGCGGAGCTTCCAAGGGACGCTACGGTTGGATCTCGTCCCATTCTTCGAGTTACGAAAGGTACAAAGTAAATTAGTTTACTTTTCCGCAAAGTTTTAATTTATGATCATGTCCACACATCATAAGGTTGCATGCTAGATACGAGGTTAAAATAATTTGAGAAATTATTTTATGCTAATTCTTCCGCTGCACGTAAAAATTTAAAATTTTACGAACCCGTATCCTTGTCAACATGCACCCGGTCCCAACAGTGGTATCAGAGCCGGTTAGTGTTTGACATAATCATATAATTGTTTTGTGAAAAACTTTGTCATAATCTCAATTTTGGAAAAAAAAATTCAATTATGAAAACTTTCCAATTATAATAAATTTTAGATTTAGGAATTTCGAAGTTTGGAAATCCTCATGAAATTTCACAAACGTTTGAAATATCCTAGTTTCTGAAATTTTATAATAATTGTGAAAACTTCCCATCTTTGGAAACTTTCCAATTTTGGAAATTTTTCTATTTTAGAAATTTTCTAATTTTGGGAATATGTAAGTTTTCTTTGTATCAGAAACATACAATTATTCTGAAAACCTATTATGAAATCTCGCAATTTTGGGCACTTTCTTTCAAGAAAGTCTAGACAAATTTATGGACAATTAATTGACAATTAAATTTGAATTGGTTTTTAAATTGTCAACAAAATTCTTTATTTTGGATTGAGCCTCGGGGAGCCGTCCAATTTAAAGTTAGTTGTTGAAATTTAATTTTCCAATTTTAAATGAAATTGTCATGTTTAATTTGGTTACGCTTCCGAAGCGGACCAAATTGAATTTACGACAAATTACTTTTCTTTGGGTATCTGAGCCTCGGGGAGCCACCCTTAGAAAACAATTTGTTGTAATTAATTAAATCCATGAATAAAATATGATTTAAGAGGTGATGCTCTTACATATATGTAATGACATACAGGGGCTAAGGAATAGAAGAAGACTCGTCAAAGGAGAAGCGAATTTGCGAGTTGGAAATGGAGCAAAGATTGCTGCTGTTGCCATCGGAACATATTTGCTAAAGCTCCCCACTGGACGTGTCTTAGAATTGGATAATTGTTATTTTGTTCCTTCGTTAATAAAGAACATTATATCTATTTCATGTTTGATGAAAAGGGTTATCATTTAACTTTTAGTAACAATTGTTGTTACATAACATTAAATGGCGTTCTTTATGGGAATGGAACTTTATGCAATGGTATCTACACGTTAGATTTATCCAGTGACGTTTTCAATATCGAAGTTAGCAGCAAACGTGCTCGAATAGATAATCGAATAGACTCCTACACTTGGCATTGCCGTCTTGGCCATGTAAGTAAGAAACGCATGACCGAATTACACCGATGTGGAATTTTGGAATCATTTGAACCCGGTTCGTTTGATACATGCGAATCATGCTTAAAAGGCAAGATGACCAAATTACCCTTTTCCGGAAAAGGTAATCTAGTGGGAGAATTGCTTGGTCTAATACATACTGATGTATGTGGACCAATGTCAACTCTTGCACAAGGAGGCTATAGCTACTTCATTACCTTTATCGATGATCACTCACGATTCGGGTATATGTTCTTGATGAAACACAAATCTGAAGCTTTTGAGAAATTCAAAGAGTTCAGAAATGAAGTAGAGAAACAGCTTGGCAAAAGTATTAAGATACTTCGATCCGATCGAGGTGGTGAATACTTAAGTCAAGAGTTTCAAGATTATCTTAAGGACAATGGGATATTGTCCCAATGGACTCCGCCGTATACACCACAGCATAATGGTGTATCTGAGAGGCGCAACCGAACCTTGATGGACATGGTTAGATCAATGATGAATCATGCAACTCTTTTAAAATCCTTTTGGGGCTATGCACTTAAGACAGCTGTTTACTTGCTAAACAGAGTCCCGACCAAGGTAGTCTCTACTACTCCATATGAGACATGGAATAGTAAGAAACCTCACTTAACTCACCTTAAGATATGGGGTTGTCCTGCTTATGTGAAGCGGACTGTATCAGATAAATTGGATGCTAAGTCTGATAAATGTCTATTTATTGGATAGCCTAAGGAAACGAAGGGTTACCAATTCTATCATCCCTTGGAACAAAAGGTGTTTGTTTCAAGGCATGCTGTATTTCTGGAAAAAGAATTTCTTTTACAAGAAAACAGTGGGAGTGGCATTGAACTTGATGAAGTTCAAGAAACTCCAATAGACATTACAGAGACACCTAGTCTAGACCCACAACCAATACCTCATAATGATGAGCTATCAGTTGAACCTAAAACAACACCACCTCTTCGTAGGTCTGATAGGACACGCAATATTCCAGAGAGATACGGATTTCTCATGAGTGAATCGAACGACGTGTTACTCATAAGCGATGACGAACCTATCAGTTACGAAGATGTTCTGAAATATTCAGAAAGGGACAAATGGCTTGAAGCCATGAAGTCGGAAATGGATTCCATGTACGAAAATCAAGTATGGGACTTGGTTAACCCACCTGAAGAGATTAAGCCCATAGGGTGCAAGTGGGTTTTCAAGAAGAAAACCGACACGGAAGGTAATGTTGTTACCTTTAAAGCTAGATTAGTGGCAAAAGGATATCGTCAAAAACAAGGAATTGATTATGACAAAACCTATTCGCCAGTAGCTATGCTTAAATCCATTCGGATGCTCCTAGCCATAGCAGGTCATTATGATTATGAGATATGGCAAATAGATGTGAAAACAGCTTTCCTTAATGGAAACCTGCTTGAGGATGTATACATGATACAACCTGAAGGTTTCACATCGGTTGATAAAACCAAAGTATTCAAGCTTCGACGATCCATATATGGACTGAACCAAGCATCCAGGAGCTAGAATATCTGTTTTGATGAGACAATCAAAGAGTTTGATTTCTCACAAAATCCTGATGAACCTTGTGTGTACAAGAAGGTTAGTGGGAGTGCAGTCGTATTCCTAGTATTATATGTCGATGACATCTTACTTATAGGAAACGATATATCAGTCTTACAGACAGTTAAAATTTGGTTGTCCAAAACTTTCTCCATGAAAGACCTGGGAGAAGCAACCTATATCCTTGGGATTAGAATCTATAGAGATAGATCAAAACGGTTGCTTGGTCTTTCGCAGTCTACATATATAGACCGAGTCCTAAAAAGGTTTAGCATGTCGGAATCCAAGAAAGGTTACCTCCCCATCAGGCATGGGATCAACCTTTCAAAGTCTATGTGTCCGCGCACAGAAGACGAGAGGATTTGCATGAATAAGATGCCTTATGCATCCGCAATAGGATCTATCATGTATGTTATGTTATATGCTAGGCCCGATGTATCGAATGCTTTGAGCGTCATAAGAAGATACCAGTCGGATCCAGGAATGGATCATTGGGCGACTGTCAAGACAATCCTTAAGTACTTAAGAAGAACTAAGGATGTGTTCCTAATATATGGAGAAGGAGATATGGTAATACGTGGGTATACAGATGCCAGTTTCCAGACAGATAAGGATGATTCCAAATCACAGTTTAGATACGTATTTACTTTGAATGGAGGCGCAGTAAGTTGGAAAAGTTCCAAACAAGACACCGTAGCGGATTCTACCACGGAAGCGGAATATATCGCAGCTTCGGAAGCAGCAAAGGAAGCAGTCTGGATCAAGAAGATTGTCACCGAACTTGGCGTGGTTCCAACCATTGATGAAGCAGTGCCGATTTACTGCGACAACAATGGAGCTATTGCACAAGCAAAGGAACCAAGGTCTCATCAGCGATCCAAACACGTGCTTCGCCGCTATCATCTGATCAGAGAGATTATAAGTAGGAATGATATACAAATTGAGAAAATTCCCACTGAAAGGAATTTAGCGGATCCTTTAACTAAGGCCTTGCCTCAAAACAAGTTTGAGGTCATGTTAGAGCCTGTGGTATTGGATACCATAGCGATTGACATTAGGCCAAGTGGGAGTTTGTTAGTGATATGAGAGAAGTGTCCTAAGGCAATCGCCTTATGATTGTAAATATTTATTTTAATAAATGATAATTCACTATTTGAGTATACGTGTTAGTGTATTTGATTGGGATCTTAAACTCATCTACTGAATGTCCGCAATACAGTTCACAGCATAAGAGAATTTGTGATGGGATCACAACTAGTGATTATCTCTACATGTGCAATTGTGAAGTATTGAAAATATCCCTAGTCGATGAATTGATAAAAATGGACACTATCAATTCTGTTGAGACTAGCATGGGTTATTCTCTAATCAGCTGATTCAAAGGGTGTTTTTCCTAAAAACCTATGTACCAACACCCGGTTTTGAATATAGCAAGCGGTGTTAACCGCTTCGGCCCAGAAGTAGCTAGGAAGAGAATATGCATTAAGCATAGTCCTAGCCGCTTCTTGTAGGGCTCGGTTCTTCCTCTCAACTACCCCGTTTTGTTGAGGAGTCCTTGGGCATGAGAACTCATGCTTGTATCCATTTTCAACACAAAATTGTGTGAAACTAGCGTTTTGAAACTCCCCACCATGGTCACTCCTAATTCGATTTATTTTGATATTCTTTTCGTTTTCAACCCTTTTACTAAATCCTATAAAGATATCTAGGGTATCATCCTTATGTTTCAAGGAAGTAGACCCAAGTGAACCTAGAAAAGTCATCTACTATCACTAGGCAATACTTACTTCCTACAAGTGATAGAGTACTATGGCAATCAAACAAGTCTATATGTAAAAGTTCTAAAGGTAAGGAGGTGGTGATAAGAGTTTTACCTTTGTGTGATGCTTTGGATTGCTTACCCTCTTGGCAGGTATCACACAACTTGTTCTTTTCGTACTTGATCATTGGGAGCCCCTTCACCAATTCTTCCTTGGCCACTCTTGCAATGCTCCTCATGTTGACGTGTCCAAATCTCCGGTGCCACAACCACCCTTCTTCTTCTTTAGACATGAGACACTTAACAACATTGTTAGTAGCATAAGATAGATCAAGATAGTATAAGTTTGCCTCTCTAAACCCTTCTAATATGATAGTGTTTGATTCACATTGCCTTATTATACATTTCTTAGCATGAAATTCTACTCTAAAACCGGCATCACATAGTTGACTCACACTTAATAGATTGAACTTCATATCCTTAATTAAAAGTACCTTATGAATTGAAGTAGTGGAAGATACCTCAATTGTGCCCCTACCAATGATTCTTAACTTTCCACTGTTCCTAAAGGAGACCGTCCCTTCTCTTAGGTAGCTAATAGTGGTGAACTTGCTCACATCCCCAGTCATGTGTCTTGAGCATCCACTATCTACTATCCACAAGGTTGGGGCCTCCTTCACCTTTACCTAGACAACATGGAAAACACACTCTTTTGGTACCCATATTTTTTATCCACAAACATCATTTAGAAATTTCTTAGGTACCCATGCCTTCTTTGTGGTTCCCCTAGCCCCTAGTCACCTAGATGCACCAATCCTACCGGTAAGTAAAACAAAAGCTACTTCCTTGGTCTTAGGCCTATAACACAATCCTGCCTTGTTATATACAGCCCTTTGAATGTTTATAATCATGTCAAGGTTACTTGATCCTACTTGGAATTTCCTAAGGGCCTTTGTGAGATCATCTACTTGTTTTCTTAACTCCTTATTTTCATTTTCAATATGTGAAACATGTGAAGAGGTAGAGCTAGCATGCAAATCTTTAAGTTTAATAGCTTCTACTCAAAACATGGCAATTTCTTCCTTAAGGTCCTTAATTTTACTTCTAGCTTTAGCTAAGTCCATGTTAGTGCTAGTAATTATTTTCACTAAAGTAGAGGAGGGTAAGTGGTATACCTCACTTACCGAAGCTTCTGACTCTGATGATGATGATGAAGTGGAGCTCTCATCTTCACTGCTTGAGCTTCGTTCATCGTCTGATGAGTCTGAGTCATCTTGTGCCATAAGAGCGAAGTGGGAGACTTGCTCTTCTTCTTCATCTGAGGATGAGGGATCGTCCCAAGTCGCCTTGAGGTTCGTGGCACTCTTCTCCTTTCCCTTTGATTTCTTCTTGTCACTCTTCTTCTTCTCTTCCTTCTTGTCCTCCCTTTTCTTCAACTGGGGACACTCGTTCTTCATATGTCCCTCTTGGTGACAGTTATAGCAGATTAACTGTTAGTAATATGAGAGAAGTGTCCTAAGGCAATCGCCTTATGATTGTAATCATTTATTTTAATAAATGAAAATTCACTATTTGAGTATACATATTTGTGTATTTGATTGGGATCTTAAACTCATCTACTGAATGTCCACAATACAATTCACAGCATAAGAGAATTTGTGATGGAATCACAACTAGTGATTATCTCTACATGTGCAATTGTGAAGTATTGAAAATATCCCTAGTCGATGAATTGATAAATACAGGCACTATCAATTCTGTTGAGACTTGCATGGGTTATTCTCTAATCAGCTGATTCTCACTGGCTGGTGACATTGGGATGTCCGGAGATAAACATGGATGCTAGTTAAGGGAACTAGTTCATTGGAGTGACTAGCTGTAAAACTTCACATGGTAGTCTATACATAGACATGTCAGTGAAATTCTTACTGCAGCTTAAGTGCGATGTTCCATTGACTTGCGGTGTTCAAGTCATCTTGGTCATGGGGACTTATACTTTAACATCTTAAGCAAGCATCTCCAAGGAGGTGTGGACCCAAGATGGTTGGGTATAAGTCGAAGAGCCCGAAGATGTTTGAACAGCCTACAAAGGATTCACCACTCCTTGCGAGGAGATGTATACCCAAGGCCTATAGTCGGATTGTTACTCAAACCCTCTGGCCAGAGCATGACATGTTTAGAGTATGAGTCTCTTAAATACATGAGAGTAATTAGAAATCCAAAGGACGAGAGAACGTTACTTGGGCTAGGTGTGATGTAGTCAGCCTAGTGGGGACTGACACACACAGACCATGTCCTGAACCAAGTGGGTATAAGATGGTGAAGGGAATAAGGCACGATTCATTAGAGCTGCTGAAGGGTTTCAGAATAATTTCTGAGGTCAACCGTTAATCTTTCGATTAATTGGGGGTCATGATGTACTACTAGGTGACACTCATGATCGTTCTATAATTGATGAATTATAGACGGCCAACATAAATCGAAAGCCTATTTAGTCACACGCACTACGAGTAATCCGAGGGATTTAAAACGAGTTGAAAATTGGATTTTCCGATCAAGAGAAATATGTCGAATCTGAATTTATCAGAGGCGCATGGGAAGCTTAAAATGGCTAAGTCTTTTGAAGGCTTATTGGGCGAATTAAATGAGTTTAATTCGCGAGGAGAATGGCTTGGTGTGGCCGGCCAAAGAGGGTTTGGTCAGCCACATTAAAGAGGAAAACCAATTTAATTGGTTTAAATTATAAAATAAATCAAGTGCGATTTGTTTTATAAAATTATGGATAAATAAATTAATTTATATAAAGAAATTTATATAAAGAAAATTGTAGAAATTTATTCTTTTTATGGAAATTAAAATGAACCATGAATTAGTTTAATTTTAATTTATAAAATCAATTATGAATTGATTTTTCCATGATAAGAAAATTTTATACAAATTTTATTCCATAATTAAAAGAAGAGATGTATTTGTTTTATTATAAAGTTAGTTATAATAAAACTTGGCATAACAGAATAATTCATAAGAAAATTTATAAGATAAATTTCTTATGAAAATTTATTCCGTTAATTCTGTTAAGAGGGAGACTTATTACTGTGAAGATTCGAACCAACAACCTCGCCTACATATATCACCAACCTTACCGACTGAGATAAGGAAGAGATGTCGTTAAGAGGGAGACTTGGCAATGGAGATGCTACTATATAAAGGAACCAAAGGCAAGCCTTGAATTCCAATTAATCAAGAGATTAAGAAGCTCTCTCTCTCCCTTATTCTCTCTCTCTCTCTAGGGCCGGCGCTTCCCCCTCTCTCTCTCTAGGGCCGGCGCATTCCTCTCTCTCTCTCTAGGGCCGGCGCAACCCCCTAGGGTCGGCGCCATCTTCCCTAGCCGTGAGCCACCACCAAGACGAAGCGGGACGCGTCTCCTTCCTCCCTTCACGGAATCTTGATTCCGTTACTTGGTGGTTAGTTTGCATATCTCTCTCTTGATATTCTAGTTGTGTCTTTGGAGAATCTAGTAGTTCTCATCGGCACAAAACTCGTGGCTTTGCGAAGTCATCCCGAATAGAACTCGGCGTGGACGCGAATAGAGGTGAAGCTTCCAAGGGACGCTACGGTTGGATCTCGTCCCTTACTTCGAGTTACGCGAGGTATAAAGTAAATTAGTTTACTTTCTGCAAAACTTTAATTTATAATTATGTCTCCACACCTTAAGGTTGCATGCTAGATACGTGGTTAAAATAATTTAAGAAATTATTTATGCTAAAACCTTCCGCTGCACGTAATTAAATTTTAAAATTACGAACCCGTATCCGTGTCAACATGCACCCGATCCCAACATTATCTCCTTGGCCTTACCCTTACCTTTGGCCCCTTTCCTAGCATATGATTTGTTAGAAAAACTTTTAAATGCCTTACGAAATTTCCTTACCATGAAGGCCTCTTGGTCACTGTCCATAGAGGCACTTGACTCCTCCGAGTCCGAGGATGATGAGTAGATCACCTTCTTCTTTTCCTTTCTCCTCTTCTTCTCCTTTTCTGCAACAAAAGCAATACCTTTCTCTTTTGCCGAAATGTTAGCTTGCTCGTGCAGTTCAAATTCACAAAATAGATCGTCTAATTTAACTAAAGATAAGTCCCTCGATATCTTGTAAGCATCAACCATGGATGCCCACATGGTGGTTCTCGGGAAGGCTTGTAAGACATACCTGACGATGTCCCGGTTTTGGATTTTCTCTCCAATTACATGGAGCTCGTTGATCACTTCCTTTACCCTTCCATGCAGCTGACTGACGGTCTCGTTGCTCTTCATGGAGAGGGATTGCAGTTGGGCCACCAACAAGTCCTTCTTGGCTCTTCTGGACTCGTTTGACCCTTCGTTCAGTTCTACCAACTTGTCCCATAGCTCTTTGGCACTCTTGAACGGCCCCACCTTGTTCAGTTGCTCCTTTGAGAGCCCGCATTGCAGTGTGGTGGTGGCCTTGGCATTTGATTGCGCCCTCTTCATCACCTCCTTAGACCATGTCCTCATAGGTGTAGGGTCTCCTCTTTCATCGACGGACGCCTCGAAGCCATCTGCAACACTTATCCAAGTTTCTATGTCATTCATAAGATAGTACTACATTCTACCTTTCCAGTACGCGAAGTCGTTGCCGTCGAAGAATGGTGGTCGTGCGGTGGAGTATCCCTCTTGAAACGCCATTACAGTTGCTCCGGTTGATTGTTAGATCTTCCGAAACGCACCGGCTCTGATACCAACTGAAGGATCGATGTGGGCATGCAGAGGGGGGTGAATGCACTTTCTTTGATCGTTTGATCTCTACACAGATGTTAGCGCAGCGGAAATAATATGCAAAGGAAATAACAATGTTAACAAAAATTCTTTTACTTGGTATCCACCCAAATGGGTGACTAATCCAAGGATCCACGTCGCGAGCACCACTTTTCACTATCGAAAAGTCTCCTTGAGGTGGAGAAACCTTTACAGCAAAAATTTCCTCTTTACAGATGCAGAAATATGATGGAGGAAGCAAAAGATCACTCTACAATTGGGCAGCACTTCGTTACTGTACGGAACTATACAGACACGTGTAACGAGGGCTCCTTTTATAGGTGAAAAGGACAGATTCGCAGTCTGTCCAGTCTCGCACCAGTCGACTGCCCCGATGGCAGTTGACTGGCCCGGCATTAAATGTCGTCCAACGGCTAGCAAACAGCTAGCCAACGGCTAGTTTTGGAGTATACCAGTCGACTGCCCCAAGGCCAGTCGACTGGTCCGAAGCTGCGAACTCTCTGTGGGTTTTGGCAGTCGACTGCTTCTGGCCAAGTCGACTGCCCTGCCTCCCAGCTCAGCTCCAGCCACTCCAAACCTTCTCCTTCGCGTGTGCCTTCAGGTCTGCTCCCTTGACTCGCCCCTTGAAGTCCTCTTCCTCTGGCTATCGTCCCTCGGATGCGCACGCAAGCCTTCCCTTGGCTTGCCTCCATGCCACCCTTCACGTGTGCCCTTTGAAGTCCACTTCCCGGCTTGCCCTTGGAGCTCTCCTCCCTCGGCTCTCGTCCCTCGGATAGGTCCACCAAGTGTGATTCTCTAAGTCCTGCAAACTCAATCACACACATCAAATACAACATAACACTCTAACTTTAACTTATTCGCCCACACATCAAAACCATGATCTTCCAATCATTTAAGGGTCGATTGCCTCAACAGTATTCATTTTTATACCATAGACTTGTATCGTGATTCATTCGTGCGGTATTATATTTTTGAGTCCTCTGTTGGACTTTGTATTGTTGTTATTGCTGCGCGCCTACCCTGGGGTAGCTTAGATGAGTTTTATAGCTTTACTTTTGAGATGCAGTATTATTCTTCATAGTATCAACCATGTTTGAGGCTAGAGGCCTATTATTATACTGCATGTGATGTATGTGTGTGTAAATTGTCCGCCGGACATGGGAGATGTTGTTCGATTTTATATTGGATCAGCAGCCCCGTTGGTCTCGGAGCGTGACAATTTTACTTGATTTCTAAAATATAATAGACTCCTCTTGAATGATAAGTCATTCCTCCCATAACCATGGATTTTGAGTCATTAATATCTCTATCAAGTGATCAGGATGTTAACTCCCTAATCCAAAAGAGTGATGAATCTTTTATTGACTCAACACTATTCTCTCTATGCTTTGTCATACACCCAACTACCGTATTAATCACAATACGATTAAAGACTACTTTTAACGACATCAAAGTATATAACTTCATGCATATAATAAATGAGAACCTCAAGTCAAAAGATCAATTACACTAGTTCATAAGAAGAATTACCAATGATGTTTAATATATAGTCTCCTCTTACGCGGGTTGTATCCAGTGTACCTCTATACTTGAGGCACCTCTAAATATAACTTGGATATTCATCCCTCGATCTCTTTCGACCTAGTCATACTCAACGTTAATCTAGATATCCGTAAGACTTTATAATTAATCCATGGGACTTTATCATTAATTATATACATGCAGAAAAGTAAATGATTAACGGTAAATACTTATTTTTATTAAATAATTATTTACTAATATATATAAAATGTCTAGGCATATATGAGCACACACTAATAAATAATTGTACAAAGTTAACAATTAACAACTATATTTATCCAAGCTCTCTCCTAAAAGAAACTTAAAAAACAAAGAGGAAGCATGCTTGTCATGAATAAGAAAGAAAAACTATTATAACATATCTAACTATCTAACTGATCAAGGTTAGATAACACTCCGACCATCGTATAGACGATGAATACATAGTATTTTTGACATAATAGTAAGTGATAGAATTTTACAAGAACTCATGATCTATCATTCAATCCATTATGTATTTTTTATTTGTGTTTCTATATTAATCTCTCTTCATATTCGGAAGACTAATTCTAAGAGATAATTAAGGTAACAAACCTATATTTAATCAAGGTTAGAAAACAGAACCAAATTTTATGGGAATATGACCGCTAATGGACTAATTGATGTGAATTATCCTTTCTTGACCTTTCCACGTTAATATATATTTAATAAATATTAAATTTAATGAACACATAGCTTAGTATTTAATAAATTTAATGCTAGTTAAAGAACATGTATATTCAATTCACTAATGTTAATATTTATGAATAAAAACTTTGTTAGCCCAATAGATTAGTATGGTGATAAAAGGTTGAGTGAATTTTCTAAGTAATCACGGTATAATTTTCATGACACGCCTTTTTTTTCAAAGAAAATGGGAATATTTTATTTCTGAAAGGGAAATCCATATTAGAAGAGGGACTAGATCTAACCTTTTAATATAGAGTTACAATGACTTTAACTGATTTACTATTAAAAGAAAATTATAAAAATTGACTGTCTATATAAATCTATATAATTATCAGTCAGGTTCTTATTGACGCAAGTAAAAAATTAGAATCACCCTCCAGCAACATATTACACATCACAGCATTTTCACTTTTCCTTTTACTTTCTAGTAGATTTTACTTTCGTTTTGCTTTCTAGTCGCTCAGCACATCCAATTTTCTAAATCCCAAGATCTCTGAACGCTTGCAGTAGTTCTCAGTTTGAAACAACCGCTTCCATATAACAAATCCTCAGAGATGCCGCATCAAAGCTTCTCCACGCTTGTAGACATAAGAAGCCACAGCCCTCTTTATATTTGCAAACTAGTCCTTTAAAATATCCTCTGACGTAAAGTATTGGAACAGCAAAAATATACCCTGTTAACCCAAACAATAAGACCAGAATTTGCGCACCCGATGTTCACTTTAGGCAAGTGACCAGCCAAAAATAGATTTGATACATTTTATCATAGTCGTTATTACGGACTAGATAGATCTATGGTGGATCTATTCACCCTTGTAGGCTTTTTGGCAAAACCTCAGCCATTAACGGATTTGAGATGTTTTTACTGTAGCCGTTTGCTACAGACTAGATAGATCACATACGATGGATCTATTCATCATCCCTATCTATCGTCCCACTCCAGCCAATAGCATATGCCTCTCTTTCCAAGCACAAAATCAGAGCAACCGCAACTCCAAAGGATTGCATATAGTTACAGGAAAGAACAAACAAACATGATATTGCATATAGTTACAGGAAAGAACAAACAAACATGATACTCCAAAGGATTGCATATAGTTACAGGAAAGAACAAACAAACATGATACTCCTTCCATGCCAAAGAAACCACTGACTTTAAAGTAGCAACATCAGCCAAAAACGCATTAAAATGGCATCATTGAAAACCTTATAGCATAATAAATCGGCAATCAGAAATCCAACAAAAACCAAACTCCGAAAGCTGAAGCAGTCTCAGATCTTCTTGGCAGTTCAGAAAAGTCTTGGCACACCAAAACAAAAACTGGCACTTGGCAAACAAAATTCAGACAATAGATTTCAGACCATAATCAGCAGATATGTTTTCATGACACGCCTATGAATAATATTTATGAATAAAATTGATGACCAATTTTAATTATCAATATAATAAATAAATATTTACAAAATAAATAAACAAATAAATTTCTATTATTAAACTTAATACCCACCTAAACAATTAAAAATTTCAAACAATGCATGAATTGAATTGAGTTTGATAACATTTAAATCAATCTAACTTACACCCATAAAAAAATAAATTAAACTTAAATAATCATTTCAACTATTTAATTCATTTTTACTCTATTAAACTCGATTATTTTATAAATAAATTTAAACATCATAAAATTTAAATTAAATTTGAATCCTAATTAGGAAAGTAATTAAATATTAACTATCGGGAAAAATTGATGACGTGTCATCTTTCTGGGGAACAGATTGGAACCGGTCGGTTATTAAAAACCTTCAATACGGTCCAATTAATTTTTCCGTCTGTATGAAACATGGGGCATGAGGATTTTTAGTTCTCATATTGTTCTATTAATAAAGATCTCAATGGTCAACAATGGGGTGGTGGCGCAGTTGGCTAGCGCGTAGGTCTCATAGCATCTGAGAAATGCTGAGGTCGAGAGTTCGAGCCTCTCTCACCCCATTATATTTTTCTTTATAAATATCATTTTTTTTAAAAGCTCAATACAACAAATGAAATAGTAAATCTTTCCTTTTAAGCCTAACATAAGTTTAAACATTTTTTACAAGAATTATTTTTATGCCTTGCTTACAAGTATATTTTTGATATAATATTTTTTTTAAAAAAAATATTACAAATAACCATACTTGTTTTATATTTACATTTTTGTATCCCTGTTTCGTAATGATGAACACATTCAATAGATTAATCAAATACCAAGACGTTAATTACTAGGCGAGGAATCACATATACTTTCAACTTTATTTGATGAACAAACCAATGGAAAGTTATTCATTTTCAAGATTACTTGGGTGGAACTCGATAGTTATTAAACAAAATGTCTGAAAATATATGATTCCGGCCTTGTCTATGGGTAGGGACATAGGTCGGGCCCACATACCAGCCTGGCGCCCTGAAGGCCTGGCGGAGGGATCGACGGCCATGTCAGCAGGTAGGACCCCGCGCCCGAAAACCCCTCGAAAGGGAGAAGAGGGGGAATGGGGTCCGTCAGATCACCTAAGAAGGCATCCGGGCGGCCTTTTAGCCCGCCGATCTAGCAAGAGCCCCGTCGCTCGCACCAGTTTACCCCGACTAGGGAAGAGGGCGGGTACCGCCAGTAGGTAGCTATACCCACCTCATCTCTTTAGGACCATCGCCCAAACTGAACGCCCAACTCAGGTCAACCCCGAGGCAACCCCCGACTCAGGGCGTACTCTTCGCTACCTTTTCTTCCACCAGCCGGACACGTGGCGACCCACGTTCCCTGGTCCTTACCCGACTTGATCCCCAGCATACGGATCGGCCAGTCGGCGCTAGGGGTACGGGCTGTCCCGCCCGCACACGCCCTCACATCTTTTCATCCAGAGTACGGCCATGTTAGCGGGGTTCCTCACGCCGCCCCTACCTCTGACATCCCCACGCGGCTCATCCCTCATCCGGTACCCTCATACCGCGCACCTAGTACTCAGGTACTGCTAGAGCACACCGCGCCATACCGCGCCGCTCCTCAGTGCTCTACCAGAGCTGACAGACATCACACCCTTGCCCCGTCAGTACGAGCAAGGGGTGTCAGCTCCCCCGGTTACATAAGCTTGGCACTCCCCCTACCGCAGGTACGCGCGCGCGAGTTCTCGCATCCCTTGCCTCATCTCCATTCAGTTTCCGCTCATCTGTGCTCGGGACTGACTTGACCGTCGGAGTGCCTGACCGGGGATTCCCCCGGTGGGTTTGCTAACGGTCTCTGTTTTGCAGGAAAGAGGCGAGGCGCGGCCGACAACCGACCACCTCTTCGGCCCATGGCTCCCGGGAGGCCCGTCTGGCCCGTTGGGCTGCCACTTCACTTCGCGACAGGATCAAATTTGGCGCTAGAAGGAGGGACACCAGCAGCCTGATTGGAAGTGGAAATGGGAGATCCATACGGGTTCGGATGGTCAGCACTCCCTAGTGATGCGGGTCTTTCTTTGTCTGCCTTCAGAAAAGGGGCCTTAACGCATCGGAGTCCTTATTGCGAGTCCCTGCGGGGTAGCCCTTAATTTGTTCTATTCTCCGGCAAGGGGGATAAGGGAAAGTATGTACGCTACATCTTCCGTGCATCTGATGTCTGGTTTTCTGGATATACCTTATATATTCTAGTCATCCCGGTGTTCGGCCTTCTGGATATGATTTACCCGGATCATCGCGTATTCGGAAACTTGGATATATTCTACGTATACTCGTCGCGTGTCCAAAATTTGGGTCTTCTGGATATATTTCCTCTACTCACGTGTGCCCTTCCGAAGTGTTTTCCTAAGAAAATAGTCGTTGCTGCATTACCCTCGGCGAGGCTCTCAGGCGACGCGTGGCGGCCCACGCTCCCTGGGATGCCCTCGACCGGGAAGCCTCGGCGAGGTTCTCAGGCAACGCGTGGCGGCCCACGCTCCCTGGGATGCCCTTGACCGGGAAGCCTCGGCGAGGTTCTCAGGGGACGCGTGGCGGCCCACGCTCCCTGGGATGCCCTCGATCGGGAAGCCTCGGCGAGGTTCTCAGGGGACGCGTGACGGCCCACGCTCCCTGGGATGCCCTCGACCGGGAAGCCTCGGCGAGGTTCTCAGGCAACGCGTGGCGGCCCACGCTCCCTGGTATGCCCTCGACCGGGAAGCCTCGGCGAGGTTCTCCGACAACGCGTGGCGGCCCACGCTCCCTGGGTTGCCCTCGACTGGGAAGCCTCGCCGAGGTTCTCAGGCGACGCGTGGCGGCCCATGCTCCCTGGGATGCCCTCGATCGGGAAGCCTCGGCGAGGTTCTCAGGCGACGCGTGGCGGCCCGCGCTCCCTGGGATGCCCTCGACCGGGAAGCCTCAGCGAGGTTCTCAGGCGACGCGTGGTGGCCCACGCTCCCTGGGATGCCCTCGACCGGGAAGCCTCGGCGAGGTTCTCAGGCGACGCGTGGTGGCCCACGCTCCCTGGGATGCCCTCGACCGGGAAGCCTCGGTGAGGTTCTCCGGCGATGTGTGGCGGCTCACGCTCCCTGGGATGCCCTCAACCGGGAAGCCTCGGCGAGGTTCTCAGGCGACGCGTGGCGGCCCACGCTCCCTGGGATGCCCTTGACCGGGAAGCCTCGGCGAGGTTCTCCGGCGATGCGTGGCGGCCCACGCTCCCTGGGATGCCCTCGACCGGGAAGCCTCGGCGAGGTTCTCAGGCGACGCGTGGCGGCCCACGCTCCCTAGGATGCCCTCGACCGAGAAGCCTCGGCGAGGTTCTCCGGTGACGCGTGGCGGCCCATGCTCCCTGGGATGCCCTCAACCGGGAAGCCTCAGCGAGGTTCCCAGGCGACGCGTGACGGCCCACGTTCCCTGGGATGCCCTCGACCTAGAAGCCTCGGCGAGGCTCTCAGGCGACGCGTGGCGGCCCACGCTCCCTGGGATGCCCTCGACCGGGAAGCCTCGGCGAGGTTCTCAGGCGACGCATGGCGGCCCACGCTCCCTGGGATGCCCTCGACCGGGAAGCCTCGGCGAGGCTCTCAGGCGACGCGTGGCGGCCCACACTCCCTGGGATGCCCTCGACCGGGAAGCCTCGGCGAGGCTCTCAGGCGACGCATGGCGGCCCACACTCCCTGGGATGCCCTCGACCGGGAAGCCTCGACAAGGCCGTGATCGAGTGGCTTTCCTCTTTCTCTACGCAAGCCCTTCCCCTCGGATCGGCTCTCGGTCAGAGGCGTGGCGATCCATGCCGACCGAGAGATCATCTGACCGAGTGGCCTTCCTCTTGCTCTACGCAAGCCATTCCTACGGATCTGCCCTCGGTCCGACACTCGACGGCCTATGCTGTCCGAGAAATTGCCCGACCAAACGACTTCGGGGCCAGTTCACAGGGATCCTCCCTCCGGGGGAAATCCTCAGAAAATCCTCAACCAGGGACCCGCACCCTCGCTACACCCCCGAAGTCGCCCCTAAAGTCAAGAAGGGGTGACCTCCACACGGCCCACCTCCCTAGGCTCCTAGATAAGGTGGAAACGGTTAAATCCCCGCAAGCTACGGCTAAACACGCCCCATCCAGCTCTGGAATAAGCCCACGGGCTAACCCTAGCTCGCGAAGCCTCTCAGGCTCGCCCAAGCCAATGGGAAAAAGCAGTCGCTCCCTCCATCGCTCGGATTTGCCATTAAGGTCGAATTAAAATTGAAAAAAGAGAAAACAATGAAAAGGAGAAGAACAGCATCCATAACAGGCCGTTCGATCCTCGCCTACAAAAAGGAAAAAGGGGAGGGCGGGCCCACAATCAGGGAAAGGGCATCGCGAGTTGCGACGAGGCTACCCTTGGCGCTTCGCCATGCCCATCGCGAGTCGCCTGTGCCTGAGCCTGCTGAGCCTCAGGGCATTCGCGCATCCGCGAGAGATCACTGTGACAGGCCGCCAACTCTTCCTCCTTGACTTTCAAGACCGCAAGCAGTGTGGCGGCTGATTGATTGGCCTCCAGAAGATCTGCCTAGGTCTTGGCCAGCTCTGCGCCCGCCCGAAGTTCCCGAGTCCTGGCTTGTCGCTCGCTCTGCTCCAAAAAAGCTATTTGCTGATGCAGTTGGGCCTCGGAAGCCCGAGCCGCACTTAGCTCTGTCAGAAGAGCTCAGAGTTGCGCCTCCACATGGGCGGCCTGTTCCCGCAGAGCCGCGTTTTCAGAACGCAGCGCATTCCAGGCCTCATCGTCGAGAGGGGGCCCGGCACAACGAAGCTGAGTTTCAAGCGCCTCCCGCTGGGACTCTAATTGCCACAAGGATCGGTTCTGGGCAATGAAGGAGACACCCATGCCATACAAGGTCCCGGTCAACTGCAAAAGAAGCCCCGGGTTAGTCAAGAAGAGATCGACCAAGCAAGAACTATCAGAGAAGAGTACCCGACAGGCATCCGCAACTAAGCCATCAATACGGGCGACAGGATCTTGGCGGTCGAAGGGCTGAAGACCCTGATGCAGGTGGTCGCTTAGGGGAGCGTGTAGATAAACCACCCTGGTTGAGCCCAACGGTTCGGGGTTAGGGAACTCGAAAGGAGCAGAAGGATCCGCTCGTGAGGGGAGAACAAGATGCAATGGGAGAAGGTCCGGTGTCTGGTTAGGAAGGGAAGAAGCCGGAGCAACAGACACCCCTCAGGCCAGTTAGCGGAGGCAAGAGGGGAGGAGGAGTAACTAAACCCCGGAGCTGAGGGGGTAGGAGCACCCGGGGCAGACGCCGATGAAGTCGGAGCCCCAGGCCGAGGGGCGAGGTAAGGTTGGTCTTCCAAGGAGGTTAGTTGAGGCGAAGGAGGCGCGGGCAGGGTAGCCCCTGCCTCGGGAGGCACCAGAACAATCAACGGAGATGTCGGCGGAAAAGACGGGGAGGGCATCTCCCGAAGAAAAGACGGTGCGGCGCCGGAAGGAGGCGAGCAACCAGGAGAAGGGTCCGGAAGACGATCAGGCCCCTGGACGAAAGGGTCTGAAGATAAAATCTCAATGTCTGAATCTAACACCTCCTCCTCTAACACCTCGTCCTTATCTGCGGAGGAGGCGGCGGTAGGGTTTGGCGCCGAAGGGGGAGACGCCGGGGTAACGGGAGGAATGGTACTCAAGGGAGCAGGGATAGGCTCCGAAAGCAGGGCAGCCACCGACGCCCTATACCTGGCTGACCTCTCCTTAGCCTCCGCCATGAAAAAACTGCGTAGCATCCTGTCAAGAATCAAGGAGCCGAAGGAATTGGAAGGAAGGAAGGCGAAGGGTACAAAGGAAAGACAGAGGCGGTAATCAACAAGGCCTATATATAGGGAAAAGAAGTCGATCGCAGCCGTTAATAGAAGGATTGCGGTCGATAGCCCATCGTACGGCTGGGTGCAGGGACAAGAGCTAGAAATATGAAACAATGGCAAAGAATCGATCCGCTGCCCGAAGCCGGAAGGCTATAAGATGGCGCCTCAAAGATTCATGATCAGGGGGCACGTGGCCCCAAATAAGTTGGACGCCCAGAAAATAAATAGGACGAGCGATAACCATGCGACTTGAGCAGGAAGGAGATAAAGATACCTAAAACCCGACACGGGCCAGCTCCCGCTAATCCCCTGGCCCGAGCACCAAGCGGATGCGTGGCGGCCCACGCTCCCTGGGTCCCGCTCGGCCGGGAGGCCAAGACCATCGTGGGCCAGCTCCCGCTAATCACCTGGCCCGAGCACCAAGCGGATGCGTGGCGGCCCACGCTCCCTGGGTCCCGCTCGGCCAGGAGGCCAAGACCATCGCGAGCCTGCTCCCGCTAATCCCCTGGCCCGAGCACCGAGCGGATGCGTGGCGGCCCACGCTCCCTAGGTCCCGCTCAGCCGGGAGGCCAAGACCACCGCGGGCCAGCTCCCGCTAATCCGCCGGCTCGAGCCCCGAGCGGACGAGTGGCGGCCCACGCTCACCAGGGCCCACTCTGCCCAAAGACTGAGTCCTTAGCGAGTTGCTCGCCGCTAGGACTCCCTATCATAAGTTCTGATCAAAGGGCCAGATCTTGGCACGAAAACATAGGCCAGGATCCCACGCCAACCCAAGATTCTCACAAACAGGAAAAGGGAAACCCAGCCCACGAGCGAGAAGGAGGCTCAGCAATAAGTAGCATGCCCAGTTCCTCCTGCACATCCATCATAATTAAAAGGATACGCCGATCAAACAAGCAAACAGAAAAGCGTCTTGAGCACTCTACAAAAGTCAAGGCAAAAAAGCCCCTCGCATTCAGAAGAATAGAAAAGGCATAGACACTCTCTTCATTTGAAGGGACGATCAGTTACGGAAAGAGGCAAATCCCCGCACAGGTCCGGGAGTGAAATGGCGTCGGGGGGCATATCGAGAGCCAGGTACCCACCTCGTCTAAGGTGCCGAAGTATGGTAAGGTCGTATTGCATCATCACATCCATAAACCATCGGGAAATCTCGGCGGCGTGGGTCGGATCATTCAGACAGGCCAGACAGTGATCCTCTAATCGGCCCGCTTCAGCCTCCTTGTAAGCACACAATTCCGCTACCTCTGCCTGTAGAGCAGCCCAGGACGCTTGCTGTCCACGCAGCTCTCCCAGTTCCACCTGAGCCGCATCCCAAGTTGGGTGAAGGCCCTGCAAATCCTGCAGTTGGTCCCTCATCGAATCCGTCGCTCGCTTCTCAGTCGCCAGCTGCTCCCGAAGGGACAAAATCTCCTCATTGGCCCATGGGAGATATGACCGAGCCCTCAGGAGTTCTGTTTGCAATTCGCCGTTACGCTTGCGATCGCGGAGGTGGGCGTGTTCAACCTGGATCACCCGCTCCTCCGCTCGAGCCATCTCAGCATCGGCGGCGGCAACCTGAGCCTTGGCGATCTCTAACTCCTCCTGGGTCCGGCGCAACGCGTCCTGAAGGCTGACAGCCTCTGCCCTCAAGGCATTCAGCGAATCGTCATCCGAGGATAGCTGGGTATGGCGGAGCCGAACTTCAAGATCTTCTACACGCCTCTCGGCGCAGCATCGGGCCCGGGCGTGAGTCAGCATGGCTACACTCAAGCTGTAGCTCTGGGCCCAAGACTGCAAGAGACAAGCCCGTCAAACAAAGAAGGAATAAGACACGCCCCCTTCGGTTAACGAACACACACCTGGGTGGCCAAGGCCACGAAGTCATCCGCCCCGACAGCAGGACTCATCGACCCACTCGCCCGCAAGCCGGCCATGAACCTGTCCAAAAGAGGACCATATAGCCGGACGTCCCTCGACCGCATAGGGACGGTATCACTTGGCGGGGTCATGCTGAGGCGCCAGTCAGACAGCGAGGGAGACAGTACGTGCAGTAGGCCTTCACTGGTAGGTCCTTCCGGACCAGGTGGGGATGCCTCCCGCAAAGGCCGCACCATCAGGTCCATTGGCAACACCGCAGAAGAAGATGGTTGTAACACTGGGGGGGGCTGCGGTCGACGCCTCACCCCTCTGTCTTTTGAAAGGCCGACTGGAGGAGGCCCCCCCCCCCGAGATCCTCCGGGGCGAACACCGATGCAGCATCCTCAGGTCGCCGCAAAGAATGACTCAGAGGCCGGGTATCCTCTGAGCCCGAAGGAGAAGTCTCCCGCTCCTCGGCAGAAGGGGCCGGAGAAGGGGAATGGGACGGAAGAGTTTCTTGTTCAGCCTGCAGGGCGGAGCACCACCCTTGCACAGCTAATCGCTCCGCAGCCTTCGGCTGCTCCTCCTGTATCACCGCTCGGAGACGCGTCTCCATTTCCTCAGCATGTCCTAGCCCGAAGCCCCCCTCGGGTGTAGCCGGATACAACAGTTCAGCTGGACAGTAAGCAGGAGTCAAGAAAGCACAAGGGGCGAATAAAAAGGGAAAGGACCACTTACAGAAGGAAGTAGGGCGGACGAAGGGCGCCGGACTAAGACCAAAAGCAGACAGAAGGCGCTCCGACAGAAGTGGCTCGACGGGGTAACGTTTATCCCTTAACACGAAAAGAGCATGCGCAAAGGAAGGAAACATTTGAGGATCCGTGTGGCGGGGAGGCATCCGTGTGAAATTTAGCCAGAAGTTAAACGGCCAAGTTGGGAAAGCCGCGGGGCGAATGAAGAAGAACCGCTCCCTCCAACCCCTGCTAGCCGAAGGAAGAGCAGAAAGGAAGGAAGTCCCAGGGCAAGCTTGGAAGACAAACTCGCCCTCTTCCTGTCTCCTCAGATAGAAAAAGTGGTGGAAGAGCTCGGTGTGAGAAGAGCAGTGGTACAGCAGGAAGAGGATGGCAGACCCGCAGAGGAGGCGGATGGAGTTAGGGGTCAGCTAAGAGAGGTTGATGCAAAGGTATCGACATACCGAGGAGATGAAGGGGTGGATGGGGAAGCGTAGGCCCGCCTGCAGGTGGTCCCTCGAGATGGTAATATAGTGTCTCGGTGTGAGAAGAGCAGCTGTACAGCAGGAAGAGGATGACGGACCCGCAGAGGAGGCGGATGGAGTTAGGGGTCAGCTGAGAGAGGTTGATGCAAAGGTATTGACATACCGAGGAGATGAAGGGGTTGATGGGGAAGCGCAGGCCCGCCTGCAGGTGGTCCCTCGAGATGGTAATATAGTGTCTCGGTGGGGTGGCTGGCTGGTCCGAAGGAGCAGGCAGCCGAATATCATGGTCAGGCGGAATGTAAAATTCCGCCCTAAGGGCTTCAAGGTCATCGTGGGTGAGAACGGACCTCACCGTGACATACCAAGGATGGGGATCGCGAGACAAAGAGGCCATGGGAGAACGTCAAGGATGTGGAGAGCAACACGTGAGAAGAAACCACGTACACCAGGTAGTCGCCGCAACCCTAGCCGGAGACAAAGAAGACAATACACCAGAGTATAGAAGGGACAGCTGTTACGCGGTTATATAGGATGACATGGCCACCTGGTGATGGGTTAAGGTAGAAGCGGCGAATATTGGCAGCCGCACGAGCAGGCCCAGCGGGGCCCAGGAAGCAAACAGCCTCGCGCGCTCAACCTCGTTCCTCCGGGATAGGCAGAAAATACCTCGGAGACTAGAGAAAGAAGGGGAAAGAGACACGTGGAATCCTCCCCATTGGGGAGTGGCAGTAACGAGAAGGCCTCAGTCGCTTAGGAATACAAAACCGTCAGCAGTTAAAAGGGGGATTACGTAGTTCCATCAAGCCGACCGAGATCCCTAGGCCTCGATAAACCCGTAGAGAAGTTCCCCGTCGGGATCAAAACTCCCCGACGCGCCAGGCTTATACGAAATGAAGGTGGTCCAGTCAGTCGGACTCGCCGCCTCCTTCGACTAGACTCGAGGGGGCGCTTATGATCCCGGCCTTGTCTATGGGTAGGGATATAGGCCGGGCCGACAGACCAGCCTGGCGCCCTGAAGGCCTGGCGGAGGGATCGACGGCCATGTCAGCAGGTAGGACCCTGCGCCCAAAAACCCCTCCAAAGGGAGAAGAGGGGGGATGGGATCCGTCAGATCACCTAAGAAGGCATCCGGGCGGCCTTTTAGCCCGCCGATCTAGCAAGAGCCCCATCGCTCGCACCAGTTTACCCCGACTAGGGAAGAGGGCGGGTACCGCCAGTAGGTAGTTATACCCACCTCGTCTCTTTAGGATCATTGCCCAAACTGAACGCCCAACTCAGGTAAACCCCGAGGCAACCCCCGACTCAGGGTGTACTCTTCGCTACCTTTTCTTCCACCAGCCAGACACATGGCGATCCACGTTCCCTGGTCCTTACCCGACTCGATCCCCAGCATACGGATCGGTCAGTCGGCGCTAGGGGTACGGGTTGTCCCGCCCGCACACCCCCTCACATCTTTTCATCCAGAGTACGACCCTGTTAGCGGGGTTCCTCACGCCGCCCCTACCTCTGACATCCCCATGCGGCTCATCCCTCATCCGGTACCCTCGTACCGCACACCTAGTACTCAGGTACTGCTAGAGCACGCCGCGTCATGCCGCGCCGCTCCTCAGTGCTCTACCAGAGCTGACAGACATCACACCCTTGCCCCGTCAGTACGAGCAAGGGGTGTCAGCTCCCCCGGTTACATAAGCTTGGCACTCCCCCTACTGCAGGTACACGCGCGCGAGTTCTCGCATCCCTTGCCTCATCTCCATTCAGTTTCCGCTCATCTGTGCTCGGGACTGACTTGACCGTTGGAGTGCCTGACCGGGGATTCCCCCGGCGAGTTTGCTGACGGTCTCTGTTTTGCAGGAAAGAAGCGAGGCGCGGCCGACAACCGACCACCTCTTCGGCTCATGGCTCCCGGGAGGCCCGTCTAGCCCGTTGGGCTGCCACTTTACTTCGCGACAGGATCAATATATAAATCAGACTTCGATTTATCCAAAATCCCTCAAATGTCGAACCTGATTAAACAAATCAAATAGCGATGATAATATGAAGAGTGATCCAAAACATGATCATATTCTTCTCAATATGCCGAACTATCTCAAGCACCTCTTTTCAAAAATCTCTCTATCCGTGCACTACGTACTTATCCTACCCACTCAAGCACCAAACAAAGTACATTTAAAATCTCAAAACTATTTTAAAAAAAAATGAGTTTGAATCGAACTGATAAATCTAATATCATTAATGAGTTTTAATAAGATTTACTAAAAACTTTAATCACATTTAAATCAATTAAAATTAAAACCAATACAATTCTAATATCCTCCCAAGTCTAATCATACCCTTCAACCTTGATTCACACTTTAAATTGACCGTTTTGAATTTCTAAAATTTATATAATTTTGAATAAATTTGACCGTTGAATTTAAAATTTTTAGGATGATCAAAATCAAAACGATATGTTATGAAAAAGCTTAGGTTAGAATTTATATTCACCAAAATGCGTCTTATAATTTGTTCATTACTAAAAGACATATCTAAAATCAGCTCATTCTTTTTATATCCCTTCCGCTAATAATTCCTTTTCGTAGTTTACTTTTCGGAATATCCAAACCATCTTTTCATAATTTGATTTATAAATTATGATTTAGATGCAAATACTTTTATCTTCCCTCACCCTATATATCTTTTCCTATCTTTTACAACTCGACTCATCCCGAATCTTTTACCATATTTTGTTGTGATTGTGAAAAAATTAAGAAATAATTAAAAGATTATCCTATAAATAATCTTTCAGATCCTCTTCGGCCTGAAATGAATTTATTTCGGACCCTAATTGACCTGAAATAAGGATATAAATAGAAAATCTAAAATATAGAAAAATATAAATAAAATAAAGAATGATATATAAAATATTAAAAAAATAGATTTAGTAGAATTATATATATTAAAAATATAATAAATAGAAAATAAAATAAAATTTATATGTGTAAATTAAAATAAATTAGATATCATCGAAAAAATTATTAAAAATCGATTAGAATTCATTTTAGGCCCAATGAAAGTCTGAAATAAATTCATTTCATACCCTCTTTGGGATTGAATTATTTTTATTTCAGGGTCCCTCATCGGGCGGAAAATGTAAATTATAAAAAAATTTAAACAAAATAAAAATAAAAAATATATATAAATTATAATAATTTTGATATATCATACCCTCTATTAGTTTTTTCAAGATATGAAGCTAGGTTAGACACTAGCTTCAGATATAAAATTTTAAAAGTAATAAAGTAAAATAAATAGAGTAAAATATAAAAAAATAGAGATTTAAATAAAGATATAATAAGAATACAGAATAAAGTAAAATAAAAAAATATATAATATGAATAAATAATAAAATAATAAATTTAAAAGAGATAAAGATAAAGCAAATATATAAAGAGATAAAAAAAAGATTATCCTATAAATTAATAATTAAAAAATTACGTCATTGTGAAAAGATTAAAAAATAATTAAAAGATTATCCTATGAATAATCATTCAGTCCCTCTTTGGTGTGAAATGAATTTATTTTAAGCCTTCTTTGGCCTAAAATAAGGATATAAATAGAAAATATAAAATATTAAAAAATATAAACAAAATAAAATAAGAAAAAAGATATATAAAATATAAAAAAAATAGAGTACATAGAATTGTATATATTAGAAATATATAAAATAAAAATTAAAATAAAATTTATACGTGTAAATTAGGATAGATTAGATATTATCGAAAAAATTATTAAAAATGATTAGATTTCATTTCAGGGCCAAAGAGGGTCTAAAATAAATTTATTTCAGACCCTCTTTAGGCCTGAAATATTATAGGCCCAAAGAGGGCTTGAAATGAAATATTTCAGGCTCTCATTAGGCTTGAAAATGTAATATATAAAAAAAATAAAAATAAGAAAAGATATACAAAATATAATAGTTTTGATATATCAGACCCTCTGTTAGTTTTCCAAGACCGGAAGCTAAGTTAGATACTAGCTTCATATTTAAAATTTTTAAAAAAAAAAGAAAAATATAAAAATATAGAGTTTTAAATGAAGATATAATAAGAATAAAGAATAAAGTAAAATAAATAATATAAATAAAAATATATATAATATGAATAATTAACAAAATCTATGAATATCTATAAAACATAATTTTGCATGCAGACGTGGCATTCACAGGGAGCTTAGGATTCCCGCCTAAACCGAATATAAATTTTCTAAATAAAAAATTTATAATCTATCTATTAATATCTATAAAACATAGTTTTGCATGCAGACGTGGCATTCACAGGGAGCTTAGGATTCCCGCCTAAACCGAATATAAATTTTCTAAATAAAAAATTTATAATCTATTAATATCTATAAAACATAATTTTGCATGCAGACATGGCATTCACAGGGAGCTTAGAATTCCCGCCTAAACCGAATATAATTTTTCTAAATACAAATTGTATTATTAAAAATACAAATTCAAAAGAAAATATATAATTACAAATCCTAAAAAGTAAAATCAGATCTTAATCCAAAATTAAAATTTTAAAAAATAATTTATCAAATTCATAAAAGATAATTTTGATGTAAGAAAAATGATAGTCCCATATCTGATAATATATATATTGACATGAATCCATTATGAAATAAAATTACTTTTCATTTTAATTTTTCATTTAATAATAAAAATTGACATATATATATTATCACTAAACATGTTATTTGAATTGTGTAAGATTCTCGTGCATCACACGGGTATTATACTAGTAATAAATATAAAAGAAAGAAAGATAAAGCAAATATAATGAGATAAAAAAATTAAAGATATAAATATAAAATATTGGAATACATAAAGAATAAAAAATAAATAAATAAATATAAATATAAATAAATAAATATAGTTTATAGATTAAAAACTATTATAGGGTCTAATATATCAAAACTATTATATTTTATTTATCTTTTCCTATTTTTATTTTGTTTATATTTTACATTTTCACTCGCAAAGAGGACACTTGAAATAAAAATATTTCAGAGGTTCTTTAGGCTTGAAATGAAATCTAATCGATTTTTAATAACTTTTTCGATGATGTCTAATATATCTTAATTTACACATATAGATTTTATTTTAATTTTTATTTAATATATTTCTAATATATATAATTCAAGGAACTCTATTTCTTTTTTTATATTTTATATATTTTTCCTTATTTTATTTTATTTATATTTTTGATATTTTATATTTTCTATTTATATTCTTATTTCAAGCCAAAGTGGGTCTGAAAGATTATTTATAGGGTAATATTTTAATTATTTCTTAATCATTTCACATTCGTACAATCTTTTAATTATTTATATGATAATCTTTTTTATCTCTTTATATATTTATTTTATCTTTCTCTCTTTTATATTTATTATTTTATTATGTTTTTATATTTTATATTTTTTACTTATATTATTTATTTTACTTTATTCTTATTATATCTTTATTTAAATCTCTATTTTTTTATATTTTACTTTATCTTTTTTTTTAATTTTATATCTTAAACTAGTGTTTAACCTAGCTTCACATATTGGGAAAACTAACAAATGATATATCAAAACTATTATATTTTATATATCTTTTTTTATTTTATTTATATTTTTTATAATTTACATTTTCGCTTCCAAAGAGGACCCTTGAAATAAAAATATTTCAATCCTAAAGAGGACTTGATATGAAAATTTTCATACCCCCTAATTTTTTCAAGAGTAATGATACGCACAGTGAAAGCGAATGCCTCAGTGAAAACTTTGGCAGTCAATCGACGGCACGTCCGATGTCCGATCGTCGATCGGACACTACCGGCGGCCTTCGGCCGCCGTCCCGAACCAAACTATACCCTGGGGGGCACGGTGAACCCGTCAGGGATCGCCACAATTGCGATCTCGCATCATTAACCGTCGATTTCGATGGGTTCACCGTTGCCGGCGATCCTGATAAGTTCACCATCCTCCCAAGGTATAGTTTGATTCGGGACGGCAATCAGAGGCCGCCGGTGGTGTCCGATCGACGATCGAACATGTACACATTAACTGCACGTCATTCACTATAATTTTCACTCTCCCAAATTCACTCTTCAAATCATTTCCCTTTTTTCAATGATATCTAATTTATTTTAATTTACACATATTAATTTTATTTTATATATTTCTAATATATACAATTCAATGAACTATGTTTCGTTTTTTATATTTTATATATCTTTCCTTATTTTATTTTATTTTATTTATATTTTTTGATATTTTATATTTTATATTTATATCCTTATTTCATGCTAAAGAGAGCCTGAAATAAATTCATTTTAGGCTAAAAAGATCTGAAAGATTAGTTATAGGATAATCCTTTAATTATTTTTTAATTTTTTCACAATTGTAGCAAAATATAATAAACGGTTCGGGATGAGTCGAGTTGTACAAGGCTGGAAGAGATATACAGGGTGAAAAAAATGAGAATATCTACATCCAAACTATAATTTATTATTTTAAAATCAAATTATGAAAACATGGTTCGAATATCTTAAAAAGTAAACTAAAAAAGAAATTATTGGCGAGTGAGATATAAAAGCAATGAGTTAATTTTATATGCGCCCTTTAATAAAGAATAAATTCTAGGATATTTTTTTATTGATCCCGGGCCAGCCTGGCCCGGCAACCTGGCTCGGCAGAGGGAAGATAGCTAATGATCTGGACGATCCCGCTAAATAGGAGGTCCGTGGGCCCAGACTCCTCGGGCTTCCGTGTCAAGGCCCAGACAGTCTTGTAATGGCCTTCTCCTGAGTTAGATGGATTAAGATTTAACCCACCTCGGCTCCCTGTCGGTGCAGGATGGCCCGCGCCCTGGGGATAGGCATGGTTCCAAGGAGAGCTTACTCTGTGCCCCAGTCGGCACCCTCATAAGGTCCTCAGCAGGCCTCATTACTCAACGCCCTAGTCGGCACAACCACTCCCTGACACTGGACTACCAGCGGTCGTACGGGGTCGGCGCAGGACCTTGGTCATCCTGGTCCCCAGGGGCGGCTATCTCGCCGAGGTATTGATCCGCCTGCTACCCCTTGTCCCCCGTACCCTGACCACATGCTTCGGTGACAAGTCGAGCAGCGTCCAACGGCGCCAACCCTTAAGTTGACAATGCCCCTTTCCTTAATGCAACATGGGTCACTTTACCCTGCCACCTCTGGGCATGCATTGCCCTGCCCTCTCTATGCGATGGCAAGTGGCAGGCGAGGCAGAACCTGTCAGCTTCCCCGGCTACATATACCTCTCACTCCGCACTTCCCCAAGTACACGCGATAGTGTCATTTTCTCTACTATTCTATTGCCTTCCATCGCCGCCATCGTATACTGACTTGACCGTCGGAGTGCCTGGCCGGGGACTTTTCCCGGTGGGTTCTAACGGTCTCTGTCTTGCAGGTTGGGAGCGCTCCCGCTCGTCGTGCCACCCCAGCGACCTCGCCCCCTCGGAGACACATCCAGCTGTAAGGGTGTCCGATTCACTTCGCGACAGGATCAAATTTGGCGCTAGAAGGAGGGACACCAGCAGCCTGATCGGAAATGAAGATGGATGAGCCTCATGATATAAACATGGATATCTCTCGAGGAGAGTACGAGGTACTCATGGCTACGCGAGCTCATCAGAGGGCTTCTCAAAGGCTCTCCCAAGCTGCCAGCCAAGGGCCTCAGGGCCCAAAGCCGGTGGCGCGGCGCATCTCGTGAGGGCAAGGCAGGCCTGTAGTGCCTGAGGGTGGTCCCGCACCTCCCCCTGTGATTATCCCCCGAGAGCAAGTCGGCGAGGCCCATTCAGTGTCCGCCGAGGCCTCCGTTTCCAATCATGTGCACGGGAGGCGACTGGATAAGGGAAAAGCTCCGGCTGACCCTGCTTCAGCCGCGCCAGTACGTAGCCCCTTCGCTCCTTGGATCTTGGAAGATCCTGTGCCCCGCCACCTTCGTTTCTTCACCGTCCCTGAGTACGTGGGGACCACAAATCCGGAGAAGCACTTGATGAAGTTTGAGAGTGCCGTTATGCTTCAGCAGTATCCGGAGGGCGTTAAATGCCGAGCCTTCCTGACCACGCTCTCTGGTGCAGCTCAGAGATGGTTCGACCGACTCCCTGACGGGTCGGTCACGAACTTTGAAAAGTTCAAGAGGGTGTTCCTGCAGCACTTCGCTAGCAGCCGAAGGCACCACAAGATGAGTCTTAACCTATTCGCCCTGAAGCAAGGGCCGAAAGAAACCCTTAAGTCTTACATCCGGAGATTCAACGAGTTGGCGATGGATGTGCCAACTGCCACCCAGGAGGTTATGGTTAGTGCATTCTCCCAGGGGCTACAGGAGGGAGAGTTTTTGCGCTCGCTGATTCGGAAGCCCCCGAAGGATTTCGACAACCTCCTCGGAAAGGCTGATAAATATATCAACGTCGAGGAAGCGCAGGCAGCTCGGCGCAAGGAATCGGTGGTCCCGTCGCCCCCTCCTCCTGTTCACACTGCCAGACCCTCAGGAGGGCTCATTCGTAGTCCGCGGGGCCCCGCCGAGCATGCGGGCATAGAGAGACGCCACGTGCAGCAGGTGACCCAGGGATGTTTCCCTGCTCGATGGAGGTCATACTACAGCTTCCATCAGAGTCATGGGCACGCCACCGAGGAGTGTCGGCAAGCCGGCCGGGGTCGGGCTCAGGCCCCCAGCGGGCGGGGGCGGCAAACACCTCCCGGGCGGGGGGTCGGCCGAGGCAGCCCGAACGCCGACCCGATGGCCAAAGAACTGCGAGAAAACGCTTCGGCTGCTCGAAACCTATTCCCTCAAGGGAACCGAGCGGTGGAAGAGGAAGCAGGGGAAGAGCAGGCCAACCAACAAAATGTCATCTGAGGCGGTGTGCATGTCATCTCGGGTGGCCCGACCGGAGGAGACTCTCATCAGGCTCGGAAGGCCCAGGTGCGCCGATTGGAGGTTCATCAAGTAGGCACCAGTCTGGCTCAAGCAGAAGGGCCGCAAATCAGCTTTGGGCCCCAGGATCTGCAGGGATTGGAAGTCCCCCACGATGATGCGCTGGTTATCACCGCCATCATTGCCAACTATCAAGTCCACCGCACCATCGTGGACACTGGCAGCTCGGTCAATATACTCTACAAGAGGGCATTTGACCAGCTCCAAATTGAGAAGTCCCAGTTGGAGCTAGTGGCAACCCCGTTGTTTGGCTTCACAGGGAACCCTGTACAGCCCATTGGTCAACTCCGGCTAGCCGTCTCCCTGGGCAAAGAGCCGCTGAAGAGGACTCGGTGGTCCACCTTCCTGGTGGTGGACGCCCCTTCGTCCTACAACGCCATCCTGGGCCGACCAGCCCTCAATGAGTTCCGGGTCGTCGCCTCCACCTTCTACCTGAAGATCAAATTCCCAGTTGGGGACCAGGTGGGAGAGGTCAGGGGTGATCAGAAGGTGGCCCGGAGATGCTACGTGGACGATGTTCGCGTAGAGAGTCACAAGGCCCCACACCCGTTCCCTGATTGCAACATGGTCCAAGCCTCTCCTTGGGTCGAGTTGCACGAAGATAAAGAGGAGGTACAGCTCCTCCCCGACCGGGAGGAATCCAGAGTCAAATCGCCACAGGGCTGCCGGAGGAGCTGAAGGAGCCCCTACTGGATTGCTTGGCTCGTAACCAAGACGTCTTCACCTGGTCCGTCAAGGAGCTGAGGGGCGTCCGGCCGGAGGTCGCAGAGCATCACTTCCACGTCTACCCCCACGCTCGGCCCGTGAAACAAAGGAAGCGGGACTTTAGCACCGAGCAGAACAAGGCGATCCGGGCGGAGATCGAGAGGTTAACGGAGGCAGGGCACATCAGGGAGGAGCAATTCCCATCCTGGCTGGCCAACGTGGTGCTAGTGCCTAAGCCGGACAACAGGTGGCGAATCTACATCGACTTTCGGGATCTTAACAAGGCTTGCCCGAAAGATTGCTACCCTTTGCCCCGGATTGATCAGATGGTGGACTCGACAGCAGGCAGCGAGTTCATCTCCATGCTGAACGCCTACCAGGGGTATCATCAAGTTCCCCTGGCAGCCGAGACCAAGAAAAGGTCAGTTTCATCACGGCGGGCAGTACTTATTGCTACACCGTCATGCCGTTCGGGTTGAAGAACGCTGGAGCCAACTACCATCGGATGATGAATAAAGTCTTCCGACCCCAGATCGGGAGAAATGTGGAAGTTTACGTTGATGACATCCTCATCAAATCCGCCCATGCCGAAGACTTGGTGTCGGATGTCGAGGAAACATGCCAGACGCTGCGGAGGTATGGGCTCAAGCTGAACCCAGCTAAGTGTCTTTTTGGGGCTCGCAGGGGAAAATTCCTGGGCTATATTGTGACCGAGCGGGGCATAGAAGCTAACCCGAGGAAGGTCAAGGCCCGGCTAGATATGCCCCCGCCCAGGAATCTACGGGAGGCTCAGAGGCTCGCAGGGCGAATCACGGCCCTATCTCAGTTCATCTCTCGATCAACAGAGCGAGGGTTGCCTTTCTTTAAAACCCTCCGCAAAGATACCAAGTTCCAATGGGATGCCAACTGCGACAAGGCGTTCGCAGAGTTGAAGACTTACCTTGCTGAGCTGCTTGTGCTGGCGAAACCAGAAGTGGGGGAGACTCTTTACGTGTATTTAGCCGCATCGGCTGACTCGGTCAGCCTAGTTTTGGTTAAACAGGAAGCGGCTGAACAGCAACCCGTGTACTTCTTCGCGCATTTATTAAAAGGAGTCGAGTGTCGCTACACGACACTCGAAAGGTTGTTGTACGTGCTATTGTTGGGTGCTCGGAGGCTTCGTCCCTATTTCTTGGCACATCCTATCGTGGTTTTGACAAACAGTAACCTAAGCCGAGTAGCCTCGAACTTTGAAGTGTTGGGGCGACTGATCAAGTAGACTACCAAGCTGAGTGAATATGACATTCAATATCTACCTCGACCAACTATCAAGGCTCAAGCTTTAGCTGACTTCTTAAGTGAGTTGCATTCGGACGAAATTGAAGAGGCGTGGCAGATATATGTGGATGGCTCGTCCGCTCGGTCGGGGAGTGGGATTGGTGTTTTAATGGTCTCCCCCAGCGGAGAAAAAATGCACTTGTCCGTACGGTTGGAATACAAAGCCACCAATAATGAGGCAGAGTACGAGGCCCTCATAGCTAGATTGCAGGCCGCTAAGCATGTAGGGGCGCCTGAGTAATGCTCTACTCGGATTCTCAGCTAGTCACGCAGCAAGTGGCTGGAAAGTTCGAGGTCAACAGTGATCGGCTGCTAGCTTTCATAGAAGCTTATGAAAAGCTTAAGGCTGAATTCAAAGAGGTACAGGTGAAAAAGATCCCGCGGGAAGAAAACTTCAGGGCAGACAAGCTAGCCAAGCTGGCTAGTTCCGTCGGCTCATGGGTGCTTCCTCAAGCTGGCGTCCCCGCACTGCTAGTCATGCAGATAGAAAGACAGACTGACCTGGAGTTGGGAGCTGACTGGCGGACCCCGATCATCGCCTACCTCACCCGGGGAATCTTACCGACCAACCATGTGGAGGCTCGGTGGCTCAAGAAGCATGCGTCCAGATTTACCATGGTCGGCGACGCCCTTTACAAGAGATCGTTTTCTCGACCTCTCCTCAAGTGCCTGAACGAGGAAGATGCTGATTATGTCTTGAGGGAAATTCATCTGGGGATCTGTGGACATCATGCTGGTGCTCGCGCGACGGCCCAGAAGGCGATAATGTCAGGATATTATTGGCCCACCCTGCAGAGGGACGCCAATGAGCTGGTTGCCAAATGTTTATCCTGTCAGAAGCACCAGTATCTGCCGCACCGACCCACGGAAGCCATGAAGGCATCAGTAGTCTCTTGCCCTTTTGACCAGTGGGGCATGGACATCGTGGGGCTGTTCCCGACTGCTGCTGCTCAGAAGAGATACTTGTTGGTCGCAGTCAATTACTTTTCCAAGTGGATAGAGGCGGAGGCGCTATCGCGCATCACCGAGCAAGTGGTAATGAAATTCTTGTGGCGAGACATACTGTGCCGGTATGGAATCCCACATAAGCTTGTCTTATATAATGAGAGGCAGTTCCAGGGTCGAAAGATACAAGAATGGTGTGCTAAGTACGGCATCAAACAGGCATTTACTTCTGTAGCCTACCCTCAGAGCAATGGTCAGGCAGAAGTGGTCAATCGGGAGATTCTCAGAGGGTTGAGGACTAAGCTCGACCACGTCGGTGGAACCTGGGTGGAGGAGCTCCCGAGCATTTTATGGGCTTTGAGGACCACTATCAAAGAAACAACCGGATGCACGCCTTTCCAGCTGGTTTATGGAACTGAGGCAGTGATCCCGGTTGAGGTCGGGTGCGAGTCAGATCGAAGGGTGGCGTATGATGACGATAATCCGGAAAGACGACGTTTAGAGCTGGATCAGGTCAACGAAATTCGTGACAGAGTAGCGGCTCGTATGTTCGCCTATAGGCAGAAGATGAAGCAGAGATATGACCGAAGAGTGCTGGCCAAAGCGTTTCAAGTGGGCGACCTTGTCTGGAAGAGAATCAAACCTATGGGGGACGTAAGCAAACTGGAGCCGCAGTAGGGAGTGTAGGGTTTTTCGGGCCACGAAAACTGCTTTTTCGCGTCGTGGAAACCCCGAAAGCCCCAATAGCAAGGATCCGAGCGAAGAAAGCCATTTCAAAAAAATTACGAGTGCTCGTTTACATGCTTCAAAACCCGATCTACTCCTAGATCAAAAGAGGGATAAATATTTTACCTTTGATGCGTGCCCCGTTTAATCCGTTCGCTCCCTTTTGGATGTCGAATCTCTAGGACGTCAAGTGCCGTCCCTCTAGAAGTATCCACGCGAACAAAAGTAGATGGATGAAATCCTTTAGGTGTGCTAGCACCTTGTAGGATTCGGTCAAGAGGAGAAGAGGAAGAAGAACTCCAACAATTGGAGAGGAAGAAGAGAAGACACACCTGGAGGAAAAATGAAACAAAACCCACTTTTGTTCTCCCATGGTGGCCGGCCACTTAATGGCCATTAAGTGGCCGGCCATAATGGCCACTAATGGCCATTAGGTGGCCTTCCTTAACCCCTTTCAATTTGAATTCAAATTCAAATGGGGGGGGGGGGGGGGAAACCAAGCCAAGTCATCACTTGGTCAAGTCAAGGTGAGGTGGCCTTTTGGTCAAGTCAAACTTACCTTTTATGGAATTTCCATATTTAGTCAAGTCAAACTTGACTCCATTTCTTCTCCCATGTCAAGTCTAACTTGAAGTGGAACCAAGTCAAGTCAAACTTGATTTGGATTTGGGTCAAGTCAAACTTGCCTTTTATGGACTTTCCATATTTAGTCAAGTCAAACTTGACTCCATTTCTTCTCCCATGTCAAGTCTAACTTGAAGTGGAACCAAGTCAAGTCAAACTTGATTTGGATTTGGGTCAAGTCAAACTTGCCTTTTATGGACTTTCCATATATAGCCAAGTCAAACTTGACTTCAATTTTTCTCCATCTATTTGTTCTTTGCGTGTGACCCTATAGGTTCTTGTAACGTTGGCAATGCTTCTAACCTCTTAGAAACATAAGCAATGAGCGGTATCTAGCAACACATCATTGCTACCCAAGTTACAAGAATGTTGAGATTCAACATCACCAATGTGACTACTAATTATGACTTTCATAATATGTGACAATGTCCTTCTATCGTCGATATCTAGATTGATCTTATATGAAGCATAGACCGTGTCATCCTCCAATCAATCTATGTGTCTTGAACTCCAAGTAGACTCACTATAATCAAATAAGCTCAATATCTCATATTGCCTTATTTGGGCATGGCCATGCACTTAGTGATCTCACTCTATCAAGACTATGATATCTCTCCCGTCATATAGGAGGGATAGATCCCATCTACATCACTCACATCCCTCCGCATAATTTGTTACATACCCAGTAATCGCCTTTATAGTCCACCCAGTTACGGGTGACGTTTGACGAAACCAAAGTACATAACTCCTTATGTAGGGAACTATGGTGACTTCAGGTCTAAGGACTAATAGTCATACTAATAGTCACATGAGAAAGTATATGACACTCATATAACGATCCATGATACTTTCTCATGGCGGGTCATTCAGTATACATTCTCTAATGTATACCCATGTGTCAACTTGATATCTCATATCCATGACTTGTGAGATCAAGTCATCATGTTGACCTACATGCTAGTCTCTATGCATTAACATTGTCCTTGAATGTTAATACTTGACTAGGAATAATTAAGAGTAGTGTTCTCTATATCATCTCACTATCGATTCAACTAATCGATTGATATAGATAAGAACCTTCTACTCAAGGACGTTATTATACTAAGTTATTTGGCACCAATACACATAAGTACAATAACCATAAGAAATGCCTTTATATATAAGAAATATATATACAAGAATATGATACAATGAGTCCAAAAAGTAATCATCATATGATTGGCTCTAGGGCTCTCACTAACAATCTCCCACTAGCACTAGTGCCAATCGCTGTAGTATCTAATACCCAATGACCTAGTGTGACCATCATGCTTTATCTGTGCCAAAGCCTTGGTCAAGGGATCTGCGACGTTAGCCTCTGTGGGTACTCTGCAAATCTTCACATCTCCTCGATCGATGATCTCTCGAATGAGATGGAATCGTCGTAGTATGTGTTTGGTCCGCTGGTGTGAGCGAGGTTCCTTAGCCTGCGCAATAGCTCCATTGTTGTCACAATAGAGCTGCACTGGGTCGGCTATATTAGGAACCACTCCAAGCTCAGTAATGAACTTGCGGATCCAAACTGCCTCCTTTGCTGCCTCAGATGCAGCAATGTACTCAGCTTCTGTTGTAGAATCAGCAACTGTATCCTGCTTTGAACTCTTCCAGCTGACAGCGCCACCATTTAAGCAAAACACGAACCCTGACTGCGATCTGTAGTCGTCCTGGTCAGTTTGGAAGCTAGCATCACTGTAACCCTTTACAGTTAGCTCCTCTTCGCCTCCAAATATCAAGAAATATTCTTTAGTCCTTCTCAAGTACTTAAGAATATTCTTGACTGCTATCCAGTGACGTTCACCTGGATCTGACTGGTATCTGCTCGTCATGCTCAAAGCATACGAGACATCAGGACGAGTACATAACATGGCGTACATGATAGATCCTATGGCTGAGGCATAAGGGATCTTGCTCATGTGGTCTCTCTCCTCTCTAGAAGAGGGACCTTGAGTCTTCGAAAGACTCACGCCATGTGACATTGGCAGATTTCCCTTCTTGGAATTCTGCATGGTAAACCGTTGCAAAACGGTATCAATGTATGTACTCTGACTTAGGCCAAGCAATCTTTTAGATCTATCTCTATAGATCTTAATGCCTAGAATGCAGGCTGTTTCACCTAAGTCCTTCATTGCGAAACAAGTCCCCAACCAAGTCTTCACAGACTGTAGCGAAGGGATGTCGTTCCCAATGAGTAGTATGTCATCCACATACAAGACTAGGAAGACTACTGTGCTCCCACTAACCATCTTGTAGACACAAGGTTCATCTTCGTTCTTGATGAAACCAAACTATTTGATCGCATCATCGAATCGAAGATTCCAGCTCCGAGAAGCTTGCTTTAGACCATAAATGGCCCTATGCAACTTGCATACTCTGCCAGTATGCTGTGGATCTACAAAACCCTCAGGCTGTGTCATGTACACATCCTCGAGGAGGTTTCCATTCAGAAACGTTGTCTTGACATCCATCTGCCAGATCTCATAATCGTGGTAGGCTGCAATAGCAAGCATGATCCGAATAGACTTAAACATCGCTACTGGAGAAAAAGTTTCATCATAGTCAATACCATGAATTTGCTTGAAACCTTTAGCTACCAGTCTACCCTTATAGGTATGAGTAAGTCCATCCATGTTAGGCTTTCTCTTAAAGACCCATTTACACCCAATGGGTTTGACCCCTTCAGGTGGATCAACCAAGGTCCAAACTTGGTTAGTGTACATGGATTCCATTTCGGATCTCATGGCTTCCAGCCATGACTCAGAATCTGGGCTCATCACAGCTTCCTGATAGGTGGTAGGTTCATTCTCAATGATCATAACGTCATCATGGTCAGGCAAGAGAAATGAATATCTCTCAGGCTAACGACGTACCCTATCAGACCTGCGAAGAGGTAAGTCTACCTGAACAGGTTGTTGTTCCACAATTTCTTGTGTAACAATCTCATCCACAATTTCTTGTGGTGCCTGTTCAGTATCCATCAAGGGCTCAGTGCTATGGTCGTTGTCTTGAATTTCTTTAAGATCAAACGAACTCCCACTAGACTTTCTAGAAACAAAATCCCTTTCTAGAAAGACCCCAGTCTTAGCAACAAACACTTTGTGTTGACTGGGAATGTAGAAGTAATATCCCTTAGTTTCCTTGGGATATCCCACGAAATAGCACTTATCAGATTTGGGTCCCAGTTTGTCTGAGACTTGACGTCGTACGTAAGCCTCACAACCCCAAACCCTCATGAAAGACAACTTGGGACTCCTCCCCGTCCATATCGTATATGGTGTCTTCATGACAGCCTTTGATGGAACACGGTTTAGTGTGAACGCTGCCGTGTCTAGAGCATATCCCCAAAAGGATATAGGAAGATCTGCGTGACTCATCATAGATCGTACCATATCTAATAAGGTACGATTCCTCCTTTCGGATACACCATTCCACTGTGGTGTTCCAGGGGGAGTGAGTTGGGATAGAATCCCAGACTCAGCTAGGTAGTCACGAAACTCATGGCTCAAGTATTCTCCACCTCGATCTGATCGAAGTATCTTAATACTCTTGCCAAGTTGGTTCTGTACTTCATTTCTGAATTCTTTGAACTTTTCAAAGGATTCAGACTTATGTGTCATCAAATACACATAGCCATATCTACTGAAGTCATCAGTAAATGTGATGAAGTACCTGTAACCACCTCTGGCAGCGACATTGAAAGGGCCACATACATCACTATGTATGAGTCCTAACAAGTCTGTTGCTCTTTCGCTATGTCCACTAAAGGGAGTCTTAGTCATCTTGCCTAGAAGGCATGACTCGCATGTCTCATATGATTCAATATCAAATGAGTCCAGCAAACCATCCTTATGGAGCTGGGACAAGCGACTCTCATTTATGTGGCCTAAGCGACAGTGCCAGAGATAGGTTGGGTTCAACTCATTTGATCTCAACCTCTTGGTATTCACGTTATAGATAGAGCTTTCTAAGTCTAGAATATAGAGGTCATTCATCAGATGTGCGCTACAATAGAACATATCCTTTAAATAAACAGAACAACATTTGTCCTTTATTATGAATGAAAAATCTTTGTTATCTAAACATGAAACTGAAATGATATTCTTTGTTAGTACAGGTACATAACAACAGTTATTCAATTCCAGTACAAGTCCAGAGGGCAGAGATAGAGAGTAAGTCCCTATAGCAACAGCAGCAACCCTTGCTCCATTGCCTACTCGTAGGTCCACCTCGCCCTTGGCCAATGCCCTGCTATTTCTCAGCGCCTGCACATTAGTACAAATGTGAGAAGCACATCCAGTATCTAATACCCATGATGTAGAAATAGAAAGGTTGACTTCTATAACATTTATACCTGAAGTAGAAGTCTCACTTCTCTTCTTCTTCAGATCTTCCAGATATACCTTGCAGTTCCGCTTCCAATGCCCAGTCTTACCGCAGTGGAAGCAGGTAGCATCCTTAGCAACCCCACCTTTAGGTTTGAGTTGTGAAGAGCTGGCTTCGCCCTTGGTTTGGGTCTTACCCTTACCTTTGGGCTTCCACTTGCCCTTACCCTTGCCCTTACCCTTGCCCTTTTGTACCATAAGGACGGTACTGGACTTGGCAGTGGTGAGATTAGGCTCAGCAGTTCTCAACATGCTGAGTATCTCGGGCAGTGGTTTGTCTAATTCGTTCATGTTGTAATTCATGACGAATTGACGGTAACTCTCCGGCAACGATTGCAGGATGAGATCGGTTGCTAGCTCTTGGCCCAAAGGGAACCCCAACCTCTCGAGGTTCTCGACGTACCCAATCATTTTGAGTGCGTGAGTTCCTACAGAGGTTCCCTCTTTCATCTTGCATGAAAAGAGGGCCTGAGTCACTTCAAACCTCTCATGCCTTGCCTGCCCTTGATATAATTGCTTGAGGTGGCCAATCATATCGTAAGCATTCATGTTCTCGTGTTGCTTCTGAAGCTCAGAGGACATGCAGCATAGCATTAGGCACGACACGTCTAACGCGTCGTCTTGATGCTTCTGATGAGCATCTCTAACGCTACGGATGGCTGAGGGTGGTGGTGCTTCAGGAACTGCTTGCTCTAGAACGTACAGCTTACGTTCCTGTTTGAGGACTATCCTCAAGTTCCTGTACCAGTCCAGGAAATTAGCTCCAGTGAGCTTGTCCTTCTCAAGGACAGATCGCAGAGAGAGAGTGTTCGCGTTTGTCATGGTAATCTACAACATAAAATACAGAGAATAAATATCCACCATTGTATCATATTTATCATTTAACTAGGCCTTTAATTAAATGATGCTCCCACTGAATTATAGGGCTTTGGTAGAATCGAGTCATAGATGTGGTAAAACCACATTACTAGATCCACACCAACTAACTATAATTCTCGTAGGTCAAGATCCACATCATACTATGCCTTGAGTTAGCTTTGGCTAAATCGCCCAAGACTTAGTATGATCGGTAGGTACCAATTACCAATTACATCTCTATGCAACTCTTGTTTATAGGATCAAGAATTAACATTTATGAATAATCTTGAGTTAGCTTTGGCTAAATCGCCCAAGACTATTGATAAATGCGATCTTGTCCTACCTTTCCAACTATTGGAATATGCCTATTGTTAGGCTCGATCCAATTGAGCTAACTAGTTACTCAATCTAATTGAGCTCAATCTAACCCAAA
>JAGFNQ010002576.1:842651-865581 GCA_024364735.1 Boesenbergia rotunda | reverse complement strand
ATTGTTTTGCGGAAAACTTTGTCATGATCTCAATTTTGGAAAATTTTTCAATTATGGAAACTTTCCAATTATAATAAATTTTAGATTTAGGAATTTCAAAGTTTGGAAATCCTCATGAAATTTCGCAAACGTTTGAAATTTCCTAGTTTCTGAAATTTTATAATAATTGTGAAAACTTCCCATCTTTGGAAACTTTCCAATCTTGGAAAATTTCTATATTAGAAATTTTCCAACTTTGGAAATATGTAAGTTTTCTTTGTACTAGAAACTTACAATTATTCTGAAAACCTATTATGAAATCTCGCAATTTTGGGCACTTTCTTTCAAGAAAGTCCAGACAAATTTATGGACAATTAATTGACAATTAAATTTGAATTGGTTTTTAAATTGACAACAAAAATCTTTATTTTGGATTGAGCCTCGGGGAGCCGTCCAATTTAAAGTTAGTTGTTGTAATTTAATTTCCCAATTTTAAATGAAATTGTCATGTTTAATTTGGTTGCGCTTCCGAAGCGGACCAAATTGGATTTACGACAAATTACTTTTCTTTGGGTATCTGAGCCTCGGGGAGCCACCCTTAGAAAACGATTTGTTGTAATTAATTAAATCCATGAATAAAATATGTTTTAAGAGGTAATGCTCTTACATATTGTTGTCTCCAAAATTAATTAGGAAAATGGTTTCCTATAGAGTTTCTTAAATGAGATATTCATGAAAATAATATGTGGTTGATTTAAGGGAATTGTCTCTTAATTTAACAAGTTTTGATTTAGAGAAATCAAAGTCTTGAACATATTATTTCCGAAATTGATTATGACAATTTAGGAAATTGTTTCCCAAAACAATTCCTTCAATAAAGTATGAAATTAGAATTAGGAAATCCGGTTCCTAATTCAATTAATGAGACTTGATAACTTAAGTCACATACATACTTTATTAAGGAAATCGTTAGTCATGACATGATTATATGTCATGAATGTGCTTAGAAAAGATGAGACCCAAAACCCCTTACAAAATATTAAGGCCAACACCTTCCATTAATATGGTTAGAATCGGAGTTTTGTTTCTCGTTTGGGTTGATGGACACATCCATGCCCAGCTTGAACCTCAACATGTTCAAACCATGGAATTAGTTTATGAATAATGTAGTTGGAGTCAGAGGTCAATCCTTAGTTTTGGTTGTTGGACACATCCAAGCCTGACTAAACGATTGAATGAGCTCCAACCATATTAAAACTATTTCTTGATTAATGGGTCAGCCTTAAGCTTGGAGCATCGATTTGTTGTGCCACAGCCAAGGTCGATGTAAAGAGAGGTGCAGTTGGGTGCTATGTATAATGTCGCATACTTGTTAATGAGTTAACAACCCAATGATTTATGCAAACATTCAATTAGTTGATAGCATAATGTGATAGTTACATATATGTGATATGTAATCGGTATAATTACCTACCTTCATAGCTAAGAATAACTTGATGGCCACAGCCATGGTGGTTCTTATCTATGGTTGGATATCAACCTATTTGGAGATGTTCCTACGATCTCCCGAATTGATAAAAGGGTTATTCAATTTGAAAAATAAATAGGATTTTTATTAATGTATGTTGATACATTCTTTAATCATTCTTCTCACATAAACTCAATTTGTATTTCTAGGTTAATCACTCGATCATGTCTTCTCTGAACTTGCGTTCCATTTTGGACACAAATAAACTGACTGGGCCAAACTTCATGGACTGGCTTCGAAACCTGAGGATAGTCCTCAAGGCAGAGAAGCTTGCTTATGTCCTTGAAAATCAACTTCCTAACCCTCCTCCAGAAGGTGCAACTCCAGACCAGCTAGTGGCCTATCAGAAACATGTGACCGATTCTGAACTTGCGAGTTGCATCATGCTAGCCTCTATGGTACCTGAGTTGCAAAAGCAGCATGAGCATATGGATGCTAATACCATCATCTTCCATCTTCATGAGTTGTTTGAAGAGCAGGCGAGATCCGAAAGGTTCGAAGTCTCCAGACTCCTCTTCACCACTAAGATGCAGGAAGGCACTTCTGCCTCGCAGTTTGTGCTAAAGATGTTGGGGTACATTGAGCGACTGAGCACACTCGGTTTTGCAATGGATCATGAACTAAGTATTGACTTAATTCTGAGTTGTTTGCCCAAAAGTTATTCACAATTTGTGATGAACTATCGGATGAACAAACTAGAGACTACCATTCCTGAGTTGCTCAACCTGCTGAAGACTGTGGAGCCTTCTGTAAAGCCGGATCAAAAGACGGTACTGTTAGTTGGTTCCTCGAAGAAAGGTTCTAAGAGGAAGGCCAAAGAACAGAATAAGGGAAAGAAGAAAAAAGCCAAAAAGACTGAAAAAAAACCAAAAGGCACTTGCCATCATTGTGGCAAGGAGGGTCACTGGCGAAGAAACTGCAAGGTTTATCTTGAGTCCTTGAAGAATAAGGCATCCGATGCCCCATCATCTTCAGGTATCTTCGTTATTGAATGTTACTCTATTTCCTCAAATACCTGGGTACTTGATACTGGGTGTAGCTCACATATATGTAATGACATACAGGGGCTAAGAAATAGAAGAAGACTCGTCAAAGGAGAAGCGAATTTGCGAGTTGGAAATGGAGCAAAGATTGTTGCTGTTGCCATTGGAAATATTTGCTAAAGCTCCCCACTGGACGTGTCTTAGAATTGGATAATTGTTATTTTGTTCCTTCGTTAATAAAGAACATTGTATCTATTTCATGTTTGAATGAAAAGGGTTATCATTTAACTTTTAGTAACAATTGTTGTTACATAACTTTAAATGCGTTCTTTATGGGAATGGAACTTTGTGCAATGGTATCTACACGTTAGATTTATCCGGTGACGTTTTCAATATCGAAGTTAGCAACAAACGTGCTCGAATAGATAATCAAATAGACTCCTACACTTGGCATTGCCGTCTTGGCCATGTAAGTAAGAAACGCATGACCGAATTACACCGATGTGGAATTCTGGAATCATTTGAACCCGGTTCATTTGATACATGCGAATCATGCTTAAAAGGCAAGATGACCAAATTACCCTTTTCTGGAAAAGGTAATCAACTGGAAGAATTGCTTGGTCTAATACATACTGATGTATGTGGACCAATGTCAACTCTTGCACAAGGAGGCTATAGCTACTTCATCACCTTTATCGATGATCACTCACGATTCGGGTATGTGTTCTTGATGAAATACAAATCTGAAGCTTTTGAGAAATTCAAAGAGTTCAGAAATGAAGTAGAGAAACAGCTTGGCAAAAGTATTAAGATACTTCGATCCGATCAGGGTGGTGAATACTTAAGTCAAGAGTTTCAAGATTATCTTAGGGACAATGGGATACTGTCCGAATGGACTCCGCCATATACACCACAGCATAATGGTGTATCTAAGAGGCGCAACCGAACCTTGATGGACATGGTTAGGTCTATGATGAATCATGCAACTCTTCCAAAATCCTTTTGGGGCTATGCACTTAAGACAGCTATTTACTTGCTAAACAGAGTCCCGACCAAGGTAGTCTCTACTACTCCATATGAGACATGGAATAGTAGGAAACCCCACTTAACTCACCTTAAGATATGGGGTTGTCCTGCTTATGTGAAGCGGACTGTATCAGATAAATTGGATGCTAAGTCTGATAAATGTCTATTTATTGGATACCCTAAGGAAACAAAGGGTTACCAATTCTATCATCCCTTGGAACAAAAGGTGTTTGTTTCAAGGCATGCTGTATTTCTGGAAAGAGAATTTCTTTTACAAGAAAACAGTGGGAGTGGCATTGAACTTGATGAAGTTCATGAAAGTCCAATAGACATTACAGAGACACCTAGTCTAGACCCACAACCAATACCTCATAATGATGAGCTATCAGTTGAACCTAAAACAACACCACCTCTTCGTAGGTCTGATAGGACACGCAATATTCCAGAGAGATACGGATTTCTCATAAGTGAATCGAACGATGTGTTACTCATAAGCGATGACGAACCTATCAGTTATGAAGATGTTCTGAAATGTTCAGAAAGGGACAAATGGCTCGAAGCCATGAAGTCGGAAATGGATTCCATGTACGAAAATCGAGTATGGGACTTGGTTAACCCACCTGAAGGGATTAAGCCCATAGGGTACAAGTGGGTTTTCAAGAAGAAAACCGAATGGAAGGTAATTATGCTTAAATCCATTCGGATGCTCCTGGCCATAGCAGCTCATTATGATTATGAGATATGACAAATGGATGTGAAAATAACTTTCCTTAATGGAAACCTGCTTGAGGATGTATACATGATACAACCTGAAGGTTTCACATCGGTTGATAAAACCAAAGTATGCAAGCTTCGACGATCCATATATGGACTGAAGCAAGCATCTAGGAGCTGGAACATCCGTTTTGATGAGACATTCAAAGAGTTTGATTTCTCACAAAATCCTGACGAACCTTGTGTGTACAAGAAGGTTAGTGGGAGTGCAGTCGTATTCCTAGTATTATATGTCGATGACATTTTACTTGTAGGAAACGATATATCAGTTTTACAGACAGTTGAAATTTGGTTGTCCAAAACATTCTCCATGAAAGACCTGGGAGAAGCAACTTATATCCTTGGGATTAGAATCTATAGAGATAGATCAAAACGGTTGCTTGGTCTTTCGCAGTCTACATATATAGACCGAGTGCTAAAAGGGTTTAGCATATCTGAATCCAAGAAAGGTTACCTTCCCATCAGGCATGGGATCAACCTTTCAAAGTCTATGTGTCCGCACACAGAAGACGAGAGGATTTGCATGAATAAGATTCCCTATGCATCCGCGATAGGATCTACCATGTATGTTATGTTATGTACAAGGCCCGATGTATCGTATGCTCTGAGCGTCACGAGCAGATACCAATCTGATCTAGGAATGGATCATTGGGCGGCTGTCAAGACAATCCTTAAGTACTTAAGAAGAACTAAGGATGTGTTCCTAATATATGGAGAAGGAGATATGGTAATACGTGGGTATACGTGGATACGTATTTACTTTGAATGGAGGCGCAATAAGTTGGAAGAGTTCCAAATAAGACACCGTAGCGGATTCTGCCACGGAAGCAGTCTGGATCAAGAAGTTTGTCTCAAAACTTGCTGAGGTTCCAACCATTGATGAAGCAATACCGGTTTATTGCGACAACAATGGAGCTATTGCACAAGCAAAGGAACCAAGGTCTCATCAGCGATCTAAACACGTGCTTCGCCGCTATCATCTGATCAGAGAGATTATAAGTAGGAATGATATACAAATTGAGAAAATCCCCACTGAAAGGAATTTAGCGGATCCTTTAACTAAGGCCTTGCCTCAAAACAAGTTTGAGGGTCATGTTAGAGCCTGTGGTATAGGATACCGTAGCGATTGGCATTAGGCCAAGTGGGAGTTTGTTAGTGATATGAGAGAAGTGTCCTAAGGCAATCGCCTTATGATTGTAAACATTTATTTTAATAAATGATAATTCACTATTTGAGTATACATGTTTGTGTATTTGATTGGGACCTTAAACTCATCTACTGAATGTCCGCAATACAATTCACAGCATAAGAGAATTTGTGATGGGATCACAACTAGTGATTATCTCTAAATGTGCAATTGTGAAGTATTGAAAATATCCCTAGTCGATGAATTGATAAAAATGGACACTATCAATTCTGTTGAGACTAGCATGGGTTATTCTCTAATCAGCTGATTCTCACTGGCTGGTGGCATTGGGATGTCCGGAGATAAACATGGATGCTAGTTGAGGGAACTAGTTCATTGGAGTGACTAGCTGTAAAACTTCATATGGTAATCTATATAGATAAGTCAATGAAGTTCTTACTGCAGCTTAAGTGCGATGTTCCTTTGACTTGCGGTGTTCAAGTCATCTTGGTCATGGAGACTTATACTTTAACGTCTTAAGCAAGCATCTCCTAGGAGGTGTGGACCCAGGATGATTGGGTATAAGCCGAAGTGCCCGAAGATGTTTGAGCAGCCTACATAGGATTCACTACTCCTTGCGAGGAGATGTATACCCAGACCTATCGTCGGATTGTTACTCAAAGCCTCTGGCCAGAGCATATCATGTTTAGAGTGCGAGTCTCTTAAATACATGAGAGTAATTAGAAATCCAAAGGACGAGAAAGACACTACTTGGGCTAGGTGTGACGTAGTCAGCCTAGTGGGGACTGACACAAATAGACCGTGTCCTGAACCTAGTGGGTATAAGATGGTGAAGGGAATGGGGCACGATTCATTAGAGCTGCTGAAGGGTTTCAGAATTACTTCTGAGGTCAAACCGTTGATCTTTCGATTAATTGGGGGTCATGATGTCCTACTAGGTGCCGCTCATGATCATTCTATAATTAGTTGATTATAGACGGCCAACATAAATCGAAAGCCTATTTAGTCACACGCACTACGAGTAATCCGAGGGATTTAAAACGAGTTAAAAATTGGATTTTCCGATCAAGAGAAATAAGTCGAATCTGAGTTAATCAGAGGCGCAACGGAAACTTAAAATGGCTAAGTCTTTTGAAGGCTTATCGGGCGAATTAAATGAGTTTAATTCGCGATCGGTTCGGTTTGGTTTGGTCGGCCAAAGAGGGTGCTAAATCCCTTTGGTTTGGCCGGCCACAACAAGGGGAAGAAACCAATTTATTTGGTTTAATTAATAAAATAAATCTAGCGCGATTTATTTTATAAATTATGGATAAATAAATTTGTGTAGAGAAATTTATATAAATAAATTTATAGAAATTTATTCTTTTATGGAAATTAAAATGATCCATGGAATGGTTTATTTTAATCAATTATGAATTGATTTTTTCATAAAAAGAAAGTTTATAAATTTCTTGTAAAATTTATTCCATAATTAAAGGAGAGATGAATTTGTTTTATTATAAAGTTAGTTATAATAAAACTTGGTTTAAACGGAATAATTCATAAGAGGATTTATAAGATAAATTTCTTATGAAAACTAATTCCGTTAATTCCGTCAAAAGAGAGACTTGACAAGGGAGAGACTACTATATAAAGGAACCAAAGGCAAGCCTTGAATTAAAATCAATTGAGTAATCAAGAGATTAATTCTCTCCCTCTCTCTTAATCTCTCCCTCTCCTTCTCTCTTCTCCTAGGGTCGGCGCCCACTTCTTCTTGCAAGAGCCGGCGCACCTCAACCCTAGGGCCGGCACCTCCTCCCCTTAGGGCCGGCGCACCTCCCTCACATCACCTTGAGATTGGCGTGAGCAACCATCACCAAGAAGGAGCCAAACAAGAAGAAGAAGAAGCGGATCGCAACTCCTCTCTTCCCGGAATTTAGATTCTGTTTCTTGTTGGTTAGTTTCCATTCTTTTCTCTTGTTCTTCTAGTTGTGCCTTTAGAGAATCTAGTAGTTCTCGTCAGCACAAAACTCGTGACTTTGCGAAGTCATCCCGAAGAGAACTCGGCGTGGACGCGAATAGAGGCGAAGCTTCCAAGGGACGCTACGGTTGGATCTCGTCCCTTTTCTTCGAGTTACGCGAGGTATAAAGTAAATTAATTTACTTTTCCTCAATGTTTTAATTTAAGATTACGTCCACACATCATAAGGTGGCATGCTAGATACGTGGTTAAAATAATTTGTGAAATTATTTTATGCTAATTCTTCCGCTGCACGTAAAATTTTAAAATATAACGAACCCGTATCCTTGTCAACATGCACCCGGTCCCAACACGGCGACGCTGCAAGGTAGAGGAATGAGGAGGTTGTTCGGCTAGTTGGGAGAGGAAGAAGGAGATCTATCTTCTTCTTCATCTTCTTCTCCTTCCTCTCGAGGTCAGCAACTGATCCGGTGGCCCTTGGGCAGCTCCGGCGGTCGGCGGCGCAAAGGGTGAGGAGGTGAAGGCTTACGGCGAGAAAACCCTAGGATCTAGGGTTTGGTGTTTCAGCCAAGTCAAGAAGAAGAGCTCAGTTGGAGTGCCTTGGTGATCTCGGTTCCCAGTAGATTGTCGCCCACACGACGTCTGGGAAGGGAGGACATAAGGTAGAAGGTCGTGAGGTAATTGGGAAGGTATAATCTCTTCCCAAGCTCCTTTGTTTAATTTGTGCCTTGTTTACTTACATCGTCATTTCATGTATGTCTGTTAATTATTTTGATTGTTTATCATGGATAATAATTAACTAACTGGACCCCGACCATAAACACAAAAGTTGCCGATCTACTCGTCATTTTTCCACTGTCAAACAGTTAAGCAAATTACAAGGCTCGATCTTTGTGATTGACCGAGTTGTAATTTGGATCGTTGGATACGATAACGAGATGGTCATTGGGAGACGGGTCTCCATTCGGATTAATTTTTAATCCGTAGACATGGAGAGGTCTCTCAAGGATGACCATGTCTTCGCTTAGGAAACCCGCCAAGCTATACCCAACACCTTTGTAGTCTGTGTTTAGACCCTCAAACCTCGCTGCCAACAAGGGGTAGCGAGTTCGACAGCGGTTGAGTTTTAGCAGCAATAGTTGCTTGTCAGAACAGTAATCTGGCCGACAGAATAGGGCTAACAACCTGCTGTCTGCTAAGGGCAGTAATTATTCCTAGCCAAAGGTTAATCTGGGTGGCGACAACAATTGGTTGGGTAAAAGTTCAATAACCTAGACGAAGCTGGGGTGGTTAGTGGTCGATCAACTGTTGATGGCCAACTGTGGAGTCCCTCTTAAGCCTTGATATGTTTGCCAGTGCAAGGAGTAGCAGCTTCATATGGCGGAGAACAGTTGAACCATCACCAACAGCATGGATGGCTGCGGTGGTCGGTGATTGATCGATGGATGATGGCTGACAATGGAGTCCTCCTTGGACGACAGTGACAGCAAGGTGGATTCCTTGGCCTCGGCGGCGCTAGGTCTTGGAAGAGGAGAGGAGAAGAGAAGAGAAAATAAAGAGGTTTATAAAACCCTTGCTCTTGCTTAATTTCTCTCAAACTATATCATATATCCTCTTATTGCGATTGGATTCAATCAAAAACTCAATTCACTAACCTACTTATCCATACCAATTTACTTATGTTTTGTTCAAGACCAAACCAAGTTCGTTCAAAACCAAAACCCATTAGTTTAAAACAAACCAACTTGGTTCATTATCAAAGAGGGTGCAATTTATCTTCAAAAGACGTGCTCATTCAAGATTTCGTTGCGATAAACTCTTTTTATATTTGTCTTTTCGTCTGGTCCAACCAGACTGAATCTCTCAATCTGAGAATTTAATTTTCAAACTTATTTTATGTCTCTCGGATAAACTCGTTGTGTATGTGATAGATTCTTAATTTATGTTGGTCATTCATAATTAACCATTAATTATGAATTGATTATTAGTAGTGCCTAATAAAAATGATTAACGAGGTTTTTCCAACCTCAGGCGACCAGCCAAGCCTCACGGAAGTTTCCCGCCGACAGCCAGGGTAAATCGGGAAGCGCACATGGTGGGCGGTCTAGAAGCCCAGCATCCCTGGATTCGCGCCCCATTTGGAGAAAAAATTCCTGCAAATACGTCGTAACTGGGGATCGAACCATGGATGCCTGGGATAGCGACTAATCGCCCTACCGCTGCACCATAGCCCCGAAGCCTATTAGTAGTGCCTAATAGTACATTATGTTGGTGCAATCGACCCAAGTTTGATCGATACAATCATAGGTTTTAATATGTGTCAATAAGTTTAAGTTACAATTTCATATTGATTTGATATCTATTTGAGTCATGCAGGACTTGGTGGAACAGACATGAGGAGCTTGGCGCGGCCAAGTGTGGGAGATCTCATCCGGTACTTGGCTCCTTGAGTTGTTAAAGGATGGTGCATCGAGGGACCATCGGACAAGGAGCAACGGAGTGGAGCCAAGGGAAGCGGATTTTAAGGCATACGCGAAGGATGACATGGGGACGTGCCACTTACTCGTATGCATCCGAGAGACGAGAGCCAAAGAAAGAGGGCTTCAAAGGGCGACTCTGGAGAGAATGAGTGTAGTGCGTATTGAGAGCAGTGAACTGGTATGGATACTAGTCGACTGATCTTTATGTGGGTTTCAAACAGTAGGGGTCAATCGACTGGCCTGGATGACAGTCGACTGTGGTTTGAAATATATCCATTGACTAAGCATCAGCCGACTGGGGTTGAGATTAGTCGATAGATGTTGGGACTGAGTTGTTTTGTCAACAGCTCATTCCTCTATTTAAAGAGAAGCTTTGGGGCATGAAGAGGTTACGAAAGTGTGATTGTAAACTTTCTTGTTTCGTGCACAAAGCTTTCAAAGTCTACTCTCTTCCTCAACCCCTAACTTGCATCTTGTAAAGAGGAAGAGGACATTATGAGAGATTGCAAACCACCGAGAAGGAGTGATCTCTAGGTGAAGATTATCGGGGACTAATCCACCGTCGAATTGAGGGATCGTCCACCTCAATGGCATGCCGTAGAGTAGGAGCAAACAATCTCTGAACCACGTAAAGATTTTGTGTTAGCATTGTTTTCATTATTTCTTGTATTTCCGCTACGCTACTAACTTTGTAGGAAGAAACACGATTTGAAGGAGAGGAGGAGATGAGCTATTCACCCCTCCCCCTCTAGTCGGCCTTCGATATTCAACACTTGGAATCATAGCAAGGTAGCCCTTTAACGGACTAACCACCTAGAAGAGCAAATTTCATCAAAATAGTTGGCTTGCACATTCAACCACCCAAATTCGAAGAAGAATTCTCTTGGTGGGAAAAAATAGAGATATTCTTGAATACGGATATTGATATTATATTAATTATAAAAAATGATTTTAAAGTGCCTAAGAATTAAGATGATAAAACACTTGAAAAGATAAGATGGAGCAAGAAGCAAAAAGATAATCATTTAGCAAATTTAAAGGCAATGTATCATTTTCTAAGTATTCTTTCCCGACAAGAAGTAACATGGATTGGAAGCTATAAAAGTGCTAAGGATTTGTGGGAAAAACTAGTAGAGCTTCATGAAGTCACATCGGAAGTAAAATTGGCAAGAAGAGATATTCTCCGATCTCAACTCAACAATTAAACTTGAAAAAGGAGACAAAATGCCCATTTCATATTCTAGAATTAAAGAAATATTGAATGGACTAATAAGTGTAGGTGAGACACTTACAAACTGAGATATCTTGATGAAAGCCATCAATACATTCTAGAGAAACACAAATTGGAGTTCAATGGTGGACTCATACTACATCTCTAAGGATCTAGAGAAAAGCTCTCTAGATGAATTCTTCTCAATCATGGAACTTCATGAAACTCGGATTGAAGGATTGGGTGGAGAACCCTATAGACCAAGAGGAGTAGCCCTTGTGGCAAACAAGAGAAAGGATAAGAAGAAGACGATATCGTCCCCACTATCCTTTGACTCAGAAGAATCGAGCACCGCCATAGATAGTGATGAAGAGACATACATAGTAAGAAAAATAAAAAAAAAACCTTTAAATATTTTTCAACTAACAAATCTCATGGTAGAAAATTCAAGAAACAAGAATAGGACAAGAAAAATCATATACTACAATTGTCAAGGAGAAGGACATATGAGGGATGAGTGTCCTTTTTAAAAAAGAAGGAAGGGAAAAAGAAAAAAGAAAAGAAGTTAAAAGAAAAATGGATGAAAGTCCAAAGTGTTGGCGCCGGAAGCACCAAGATCAAACTTGTGTTTTGATAATGGCAAAGAGTTCATAAGTTAAAGTTATCTTATGATCTAACGATGTTACTCAAGTGTGCAGGAAATGTCCTAGGTACATTAGGCATGAAGTCCTGTTTCTAGGAATTGGGCAATAAGTCCTGGTCGTGGACTGGGCGTAAAATCCAGATTCAAAGAATTGGGCAATAAGTCCTGACCGAGGGCTGGGCACCGAAGACCTGGTGAGTGAAGCTAGGCAATAAGTCTTGGTCGCTGACTGGGTACGAAGACCTGATCCGAAGGATTGGGCAAAAGTCCAACCGGAAGAGATGGTTGGCAAAACGGTAAACTCTCCTGAGAGGAGTAGGTGAGGACGCATTCCCCGTAGGAGGGAACACTAGGCGTCGGTTCGACCTAGGGTTCCATTTCAAAAGCCCAAAGTCAGAACCAAGACAGCTCAGGCTATTAACTGTGCTTAAACTCATATTATTGATGTATTATTTGTGTTTTGGAACTAACCCTGGTTGCAGGAACAAAGGGTGAAGTTTTCTTCTCCCAGGCGCCTGAATGGATTCAGGCGCCTGTTTGAACAGGCACGTGAATGGTGACAGGCGCCCCAGACAAGGGTTCTTCCAAGCACACTCGAAGCAAGCCTCCACATCAGCATCTGAGGTGACTGTTGTAACGCCCGCCCTTATATCTACTCTCGGGGCGGGGTTACGTACTACTCATTCATATAATTTTAATCATAAAAAAAAACATAAGTGCTAAGCCTATTAGTCAGTGCATGCCAGTCAGATATCATGCTTTAATGTTTAGAACATTTTATTTCTCTGGAGCATAGTCCTAGGTTTCTATGCATCTTAAGTTCACAAGTAATTCAACTCAAACATATAAGAGTGATCACTAATATTCAAAAGTACCAACTCTAATCACTAGCATTTATTATTAAAGGAAACATAGGCATAGTAATGTAGATATGGGAATCTTTCTTTCCCGAGCCACCACCCCACACATCTTCAGCCCACCTGCCTCTTCCTCTAGTTTAAGTGTCCATTACCTTTATCTGCAGCATAAGACAACACATAAACTAGTAAGCACAAATGCTTAGTAAGGATCCTGTCCTACTCACAAAATCCATACGAAAGCATACAACATGTACACATAATAAATCATAAACATGAGTTCATCATAGCATACTAAACATCAAAGATTCTAAGCATGCAGCATAAAGTATCTTAAGCATACCCTTCACATATAATCAATGTTTTTCAAAACAATTCCATAAAGGTATTACTTAAAAATACATCCATATCATATAGGGCCCAGTTGTGTACCACATAATGCGCATTCCCTAATGGATTGGGGTAGCGAGCCACCAACCAATTAGAGCAGGACCCTTACGTCCTACCGAAGCCATGACCTTACATTAACATGCACCCCGGATTTGTTTAACGACCCCCTTACGAGTCGGGTACACAACTTCCAAAGTAAAATACTTATCATGTCTTTACATATATGCTAAGGAGTACTCCAAATTCACTTCTCAAGGGACACACCACTCTTCAAGGGTGTTTCTGATCCCATAGGGACACACCACACAACATAAGGGTGTTCTTGATCCCATACTTAGTGGAGTATCCTTGTAACGCCCGTGTTTTTTTTTTTTTTTTTTTTTTTTTTTTCAGAGTAGTGCGTTACTTATATTCTTCTTCCTATCCTTACTATTCCTACTTGGTCTAACTTATAGTACATGGCAGCGGAAACATCATGACACAAGGAATAGTAGGTATATAAAACATTAACCTTTCTTAATATTCGTGTCTTAACATATTCGACTAAGTGACCAGTCAAGTTATAACATGCTTTCTTATTCATGATAATCTATCGACGGCCAAGTCACCATCACACACATCCAAGCCTCCTGCAGCTTCCCTTCTTTTAGTACGATCTGGGTTGATCTGTAACATAAGCAAACATCCTATAAGTATACACTTAGTAAGTCTCTTTCCTACTCGCTAAATCCGTACATCATAGCAAATCATACAACATAACATTCATGGCATATCATTCATATAGCTCATATCATGCAGGGTATCACATTCATACATATTAACATATAGCATAGCATGAATTTCTTAGGCATACATACTTATCTTGCATAGCATGGCATGGACACAAACATAGTCATGAAATGAACATATCATCAGCATATAAATCTTCTTAACTTGAACTTTCTTAACATGACATTCTTAAGTGCATAATATGAATGAATGCATGAGTGGAATGCACAAGACATAAGGATGCTCTTTTGGAAAACTTAATACATAATACTTAAAAATACATTCTTGCTTGTGGGATCCCTGGCTTGTACCCTTGTATTTGCGCGCATACCCTAGTAGGATGCGAGGTAGCTAATCCCGACCTACAGGGCCCTCTTGCTAGGCTTACTCTCGTTCAGCCTAGGGACAGCTGCGGTAGTCCGGAACCGTGGATCCCTTTCGGGATCCGGTACTTGCCATTCTTTAAAATAAAATACTTACATGCATTCTTTTCTTTCTTTCTTGATGAATATTCTATAGACGTTCAGTCATTCTTCTTTTCTTTCCTTTCTTTCTTTCTTATTGAACGGACTATAGGTATTCACATATTCTTTCTTTCTTTCATAAAGAATGCAGACATTTCATTTATTCATAATCATGAATCCATACATAATCTTTCCTACTTTCATAAGGAATGCATAGTATACAACATATATAGTATGGCATTCATACAACATGGAGGTAAAGTTTATTCATTCATAAGCATGATTCCGTAACATGACTTTTCCTACTTTCATAAGGAATCCATAGCATACAACATATATAGCATAGCATTCATACAACATGGAGGTAAAACATACATAGCATGAGAAACCTTTCTTCATTACTGTGGTTCATAGCTTGTACTTACACCTGATCTGTAGCCCGATCGGTCTGGTGATCGATCAGGGCAACTACAGAAAGTTTCATCGACCTGTACACTCACCTGATCGGTCCCCAGACCGATCAAGGTGTAGTTTGATCGGTCTGTGATCGATCAGGGTATACATGGATGGGCACACAGAAGGTTCTGTACGCTCCCCTGATCGGTCTCCAGACCGATCAGGGCATGGCCTGATCGGTCTCGGTGACCGATCAGGGTGTAGCCTGATCGGTCTGGGAGACCGATCAGGGTGTAGCCTGATCGGTCTGGGAGACCGATCAGGATGCCCTCTGACCGATCAGGTACTCCCTGATCGGTCTGTGTAGCCTGAATCGTAAAGCACAGTAACATTGTAACCTTTTCCATGAACACAGAATATTTACGAACAATCGTAAGAACATCTACGAACAGAACATTTACGAACACTCGTAACGATTATGTTACAGGCGAGGAGACTTACTTCTTACGCTTAAGTTCCAAGGAGTGTTCGGCTTTTGGAGAAGAAAGCTCTTCCTCTCGTTCTGCTCCTTCCTTCTTTCTTTCCTGACTTCTCAAAGAACTGGGTTCTTAGGGTTCTGAAGGAAACCCTAAGTTTTGGTGGAAGGGAATCGAAAGTCTCGTTCCTTGCCGAAAAAACTCCCTTCGTCACTTCTCCTATTCTTTTATAGCGAACGAAGAGGCATGCGTCTCTCCGTTGGTGACTCTTCATCTTCATGAGTCTCTTCCCCTAATTTCCCCTTAACTAGCATTTCCCTTCTCCTTTTCTCAGCACTCCCCTGCTGGGTGAATTGGTTACATGGGCATACTTAAGGTTTGGTTCTTCATGAGGTTCAAGGTTCGATCCTTGGCACCCCCCTTTCTGCTTCATTTTCCTTTTTATTTTATTTCTTTCCTTAAGCCCACATAACCAATGCCTGTCTAGGGATGCTCATATTCACACATTTCATTCATAATATCAAAATGATATTAAATCTCATTTTATTATATTTTATGAATATAATAGTACTTTTACATAAAGGTACTTCGTATTCTTTTATTTATAAATTTGGGCATGTTCCCCTTCTTACATTATCTTTCTTGAGGAAAATTCGGGGCGTTACAATACACCCCCCCTTCTGAGAAGTTCGTCCTCGAACTTAAAACATTTCAGGATATTTTTGCTTTATGTCCTCTTCACGTTCCCAGGTAATTTCTTCAGATTGCTGACTTTGCCATAAGACTTTGACTAAGGGTACTTCCTTGTTCCTTAGTCTCTTGATGTCTCGATCCAGGATCCGAATAGGTTTGCTTTCGTAACTTAGGTCCTCCCGGATTGGCACGGTGTGCGGCTCAATCACTTGGTCTGTACTAGTAATGCATTTCTTAAGCATCGATACGTGAAAAACGTTGTGGACGGCAGACATTTCCTGGGGTAGCTCAAGCTCATACGCCATCTTGCCCACTCTGTTCAAGATCTTGTATGGCCCTATGTATCGCGGACTAAGCTTTCCTTTCTTCCCGAATCGCATTACTCCTTTCATAGGAGCGACTCGGAGAAATATTAAATCTCCAACATCAAACTCCAAGGGTCTACGCCTCTGATCCGCATAGCTCTTCTGCCGGCTCTGGGCCGTCTCTATTCTTTGGCGGATACTCTGTATAGCTCGGGTGGTGTCGTTTATGAACTCCGTCTGGAGTCCCATCTCCTTCCCTTCTCCACTCTCGTACCAGCAGATCGGAGACCTACACCTCCTTCCATATAATGCTTCATATGGTGCCATCCCGATAGTAGCCTGGTAGCTATTATTGTAAGCGAACTCTGCTAGGCACAGGTATCGGCTCCAGCTCCCCTTGAAATCCAGGGCACAAGCTCGTAGCATGTCCTCCAGTACTTGGTTTACTCTTTCAGTTTGCCCATCAGTCTGAGGATGAAAGGCGGTACTGAAACGTAGCTTCGTGCCGAGAGCTTTATGAACATATTCCCAAAATTTCGATGTGAAGCGACCATCCCTATCTGAAATGATAGTTTTGGGAATGCCGTGCAATCTGATGATTTCCTTAGCATATAATTGGGCCAGTTGCTCAATCGAATATGTCATCTTGATTGCTAGAAAATGAGCTGACTTCGTCAATCTGTCGACGATAACCCATATAGCGTCGTATCCATTCGTAGTTCTGGGAAGACCTGAGATGAAATCCATCGAAATGTCTTCCCATTTCCATTCTGGTATTTGGATTGGTTGCAGAACTCCTCCAGGCCTCTGATGTTCTGCTTTGACTTGCTGGCATACCAGGCAAGTACTGACATGCTGGGCTACATTCCTCTTCATGCCGGACCACCAAAACTTCGTTTTCAGATCTCGGTACATCTTGGTGGATCCCGGATGCATAGAATAGGGGGTTCCGTGAGCTTCTTCCAAAATCTGCTTTCGCAGTTCCGGATCATTTGGGATACAGAGTCGTTCCTGAAGGTATAGTACCCCATTGTCGGTGATATGGAAACCCTCACTTTTGCCTTCATGAATTCCTTGCTTAATCTTCTGAAGGCTGGGATCACCGTTTTGCTTCTCCAGTATGTCGTCGAATAATGCTGGCATAATTGCCAGGGCCGAAAGTCGTCCGGAAATGACCTCGATCCCGTAGCTCGAAATTTCCTTTGCCAATGGTCGGGACAGTACGGATAAGGACATCAAGGTAGCACTGGACTTTCTGCTGAGGGCATCAGCCACCTTGTTTGCCTTGCCCGGGTGGTAGAAGATCTCGCAATCATAATCCTTCACGAGTTCTAGCCATCGGCGTTGGCGCATATTAAGATCTTTCTGAGTGAAGAAATATTGCAAACTCTGGTGGTCTGTATAGATCTTACACTGTGCTCCATATAGATAGTGTCTCCATATTTTCAGAGCAAAGACCACGGCTGCCAATTCTAAGTCATGAGTGGGATAGTTCCTTTCATGTTCCTTTAGTTGCCTAGAGGCATAAGCAATAACTTTACCACTCTGCATTAGTACGGCTCCAAGTCCCAATTTGGAGGCATCACTGTACATATCGAATCCCTTGTCTTCGTCTGGAAGAGTCAAGATTGGAGCACTTGTAAGTCTCCTTTTTAGCTCCAAGAAACTCTTTTCGCACTCTTCGGTCCATGCATATTTCTCGTCCTTCTTGGTGAGAACTGTCATTGGTGCGGCGATCCTAGAGAAGTCTTCTACGAATTTCCGGGTAATATCCCGCTAATCCGAGAAAGCTTCTGACCTCGCTAGCATTCTTGGGTCTGCTCCAATTACTTACGGCCTCGATCTTCCTGGGGTCGACCATGACTCCATCCTTGGAAATAATATGACCAAGAAAGGATACTTGATCCAGCCAGAATTCACATTTGGAGAATTTGGCATACAGTTCTTTTTCTCGAAGAATTTGTAGAACCGTCTTCAGATGCTCTGCATGCTCTTCTTGGCTTCTCGAGTAGATAAGGATATCGTCGATGAAGACGATCACAAACTTGTCGAGGAAAGCCGAGAATACCCGATTCATCAGGTCCATAAACATTGCGGGAGCATTGGTTACTCCGAAGGGCATAACGACGAACTCATAATGTCCGTATCTGGTTCGGAAAGCCGTCTTCGGAATATCATCTGACTTTACTTTCACTTGATGGTAGCCAGATCTGAGATCGATCTTTGAAAAGACAGTAGCTCCCTTCAGTTGGTCGAACAGGTCGTCGATCCTTGGAAGGGGATACCTGTTTTTGATTGTCACGTTGTTCAGCGCTCTGTAGTCTATACACAGGCGCATGGTGCCGTCTTTCTTCTGGACAAACAATACCGGAGCTCCCCATGGAGAGTGACTAGGGCGGATAAGTCCCTTGTCGAGTAGCTCCTGTAATTGTCTTTGCAGTTCTCTTAATTCGGTCGGCGCCATCCGGTAGGGTGCCTTGGAGATCGGATTCGTGCCAGGAATCAGTTCGATCTCAAACTCAACCTCTCTGTCAGGGGCTAATCCTGGTAATTCCTCGGGAAATACCTCTGGATAATGGCATACTATTCTGACATCTTCTAGCTTTTGGTCTGTTGCTTGAACCGTGTTGACTACATGTGCTAGAAACCCAGTGTATCCCTTGTCCAACATCTTTTGTGCTTGGAGAGCCGATAAAAATTTTCTAGTTCTTTTTCTTGGCTCTCCGATAAATTCGAATATGGATTCTCCTTCGGTCTGGAAGACCACCTTGCGTTTACGGCACTCGATGGAAGCACCGTACTTGCTGAGAAAGTCCATACCCAATATGACATCAAAGTCCTGCATGTTAAGTACTATCAGGTCGCAATAGAGTTCTCTTTCTGCGATTCTGATTGGTACGGCATGCAGTTGGTGGGTGGATGCCATTGTTTCTCCCGAAGGCAGAGTTGTTAAGAAATTGTAGTCCAAGACTTGTAAAGGTATATCTATCTTCTTAGCATATATCATGGAAATATACGAATGCGTTGCTCCAGTATCAAATAAAACAGTAGCATGCTGACTGTGAATTATTATCTGACCTGTGACAACGGTGGAAGCATTGGCTGCATCTTCCTTTGTAAGAGAGAATACCCTGGCGTTCGGAGTAATAGGTGGGGCCTCCAAAAAGCCTTGATTTGGTTCAGAATTCTCTATTGCAGCTTGCATATGGTGCAGCTGTGCAGGAGCCTTTTGATACTGTATCTGCTGCTGAACAGGTGTCGGTGCTTGGATAGGGCAGTTGTAGAACTTATGTCCCACTTGTCCGCATGTGAAGCACTTGTTAGTACCCACGCGGCACTCTCCAGGATGCCTATTTCCACACTTTGCGCACGGGTTATTCCTGGGCTTCTTATTTGCTGGGCTGCTTGTCGAATCGTTCCACTTCCTTGTGCTCGCATGCTGGGGCTGCTGCCCTCCTGATGGAGCCTGGTTCTTGTTCTCAGCTGATGTTTTCCTCTGCTGGTTGATGTTGTTCAGGTAATGCTCAGTGATCAAGGCACTGCTGACCAGCTCTTCGGCAGTCTGGGGTCTGTTAATTCCGCCGGCTACGTTCAGAGCTATTTCTGGCCGTAACATCTTCAGCATAAGACGGACCTTTTCCCTTTCCGTCTTGACTAATTCCGGACATAGGCGAGCTAATCGGTTGAACCTTTTGACTGCTTCGCTGACAGATAAGTTGCCTTGACGAAATTCCGTGAATTCGTCATAGTGCTTATTGGTGACCTGCAGGTGGAAGAACTCCTCGAAGAATTCCGTCTCGAAGTCTGTCCACTTCATCAGGTTCACGGGCCTCTTAGCCTTGACCCTCTCCCACCACATTCTGGCATCACCAGAGAGGCAGAATGACGCACACTTTATTTTCTCATGCTCCGGCCAATCAAGCAGTTCCATCGTACTCTCCAGAGTCTTAAACCAGGCCTGTGCATCCCAGGGCTCACAATTTCCGGAGAAGGATTCTGGTTTCAACCTCTGCCACTGAATTAGGTAGGCTTCCGGTCGCATTCCGGTGACAGGGCCTGTCAGGGGTGCTGAAGTAGCTGGGGGTGCTACAGGTATCACCGTCGGGTTAGGTGATGGAGGGGTAATAGTCCTCTGTTGGGCCATCAGAGTGTTGATGGTCTGTTGTTGTTCAGTGACCTGTCGCTGGAGCTCTGCGACTAGGTGCGTCAGGTCAGGCTGGGGTGCAGTTTCATTAGCTCTGGTGTTTCTTCTAGCCATGTTATCTTCACAAAGTAAACCATAGCTAGCATTAGATCATCTATTATTTCTTTCATACTCATATTCATGTAATTGTAACATTCTTTATTATTGATAGGGTTCTGTCCTATGTTCCCATTAACAAGGTATTTCTTTTCATCAAATCATATAAGGTAAGCCCTTTTTATTTCTTTATTGGTTCGTACATCGTACAATATTACTTAACGAACTAGAGGGGCTAACATTATTCCCATAATAAGGAATATCATGGCAAGATTTGTCTCCCTCTCGTTCATCCAGGGTTCTGGAGTTTCAGGATCTTCTACGGATTCTACTGGTTCTTCTTCCAGTATATCCAGATCCTCCTCGTCTATCACGGGGTCCTCCTCCCACATATCGGGGTCTTCCTCGATCATGTCGGGGTCCTCCTCGATGTTCCCGATTTCTTCGGGATCTTCTTCGTATTCTTCCATCATTTCCTACTCATATATATTTATCTTAAATCATTTCTTCTTAACACATGCAAGGTATTCTCCTAGTGTTAACCAAGGAAAGAATCATGCTTCCATATATCATAACTCATACATGCATGTCTAGAATCATATTTGCATAACTCATAAACCATAAACATAAAATAAGCAAGTATGAAATTTCTTACTTGGAAGCGGCAGGATGCAGGCTTGATGTGTGTGCGGTGAGATGGTAACCGCTCTGATACCAAACTGTAACGCCCGTGTTTTTTTTTTTTTTTTTTTTTTTCAGAGTAGTGCGTTACTTATATTCTTCTTCCTATCCTTACTATTCCTACTTGGTCTAACTTATAGTACATGGCAGCGGAAACATCATGACACAAGGAATAGTAGGTATATAAAACATTAACCTTTCTTAATATTCGTGTCTTAACATATTCGACTAAGTGACCAGTCAAGTTATAACATGCTTTCTTATTCATGATAATCTATCGACGGCCAAGTCACCATCACACACATCCAAGCCTCCTGCAGCTTCCCTTCTTTTAGTACGATCTGGGTTGATCTGTAACATAAGCAAACATCCTATAAGTATACACTTAGTAAGTCTCTTTCCTACTCGCTAAATCCGTACATCATAGCAAATCATACAACATAACATTCATGGCATATCATTCATATAGCTCATATCATGCAGGGTATCACATTCATACATATTAACATATAGCATAGCATGAATTTCTTAGGCATACATACTTATCTTGCATAGCATGGCATGGACACAAACATAGTCATGAAATGAACATATCATCAGCATATAAATCTTCTTAACTTGAACTTTCTTAACATGACATTCTTAAGTGCATAATATGAATGAATGCATGAGTGGAATGCACAAGACATAAGGATGCTCTTTTGGAAAACTTAATACATAATACTTAAAAATACATTCTTGCTTGTGGGATCCCTGGCTTGTACCCTTGTATTTGCGCGCATACCCTAGTAGGATGCGAGGTAGCTAATCCCGACCTACAGGGCCCTCTTGCTAGGCTTACTCTCGTTCAGCCTAGGGACAGCTGCGGTAGTCCGGAACCGTGGATCCCTTTCGGGATCCGGTACTTGCCATTCTTTAAAATAAAATACTTACATGCATTCTTTTCTTTCTTTCTTGATGAATATTCTATAGACGTTCAGTCATTCTTCTTTTCTTTCCTTTCTTTCTTTCTTATTGAACGTACTATAGGTATTCACATATTCTTTCTTTCTTTCATAAAGAATGCAGACATTTCATTTATTCATAATCATGAATCCATACATAATCTTTCCTACTTTCATAAGGAATGCATAGTATACAACATATATAGTATGGCATTCATACAACATGGAGGTAAAGTTTATTCATTCATAAGCATGATTCCGTAACATGACTTTTCCTACTTTCATAAGGAATCCATAGCATACAACATATATAGCATAGCATTCATACAACATGGAGGTAAAACATACATAGCATGAGAAACCTTTCTTCATTTCTGTGGTTCATAACTTGTACTTACACCTGATCTGTAGCCCGATCGGTCTGGTGATCGATCAGGGCAACTACAGAAAGTTTCATCGACCTGTACACTCACCTGATCGGTCCCCAGACCGATCAAGGTGTAGTTTGATCGGTCTGTGATCGATCAGGGTATACATGGATGGGCACACAGAAGGTTCTGTACGCTCCCCTGATCGGTCTCCAGACCGATCAGGGCATGGCCTGATCGGTCTCGGTGACCGATCAGGGTGTAGCCTGATCGGTCTGGGAGACCGATCAGGATGCCCTCTGACCGATCAGGTACTCCCTGATCGGTCTGTGTAGCCTGAATCGTAAAGCACAGTAACATTGTAACCTTTTCCATGAACACAGAATATTTACGAACAATCGTAAGAACATCTACGAACAGAACATTTACGAACAATCATGATAACATCTACGAACAGAACATTTACGAACACTCGTAACGATTATGTTACAGGCGAGGAGACTTACTTCTTACGCTTAAGTTCCAAGGAGTGTTCGGCTTTTGGAGAAGAAAGCTCTTCCTCTCGTTCTGCTCCTTCCTTCTTTCTTTCCTGACTTCTCAAAGAACTGGGTTCTTAGG
>JAGFNQ010002576.1:785986-842626 GCA_024364735.1 Boesenbergia rotunda | reverse complement strand
TAGCTCAATTGTATTCAGGATTCATAAAGAACTAGATTTAAGCCTGGGTCTAGAGTTCGAATCCTGGGAAGGCAAAAATCCACGCCCAGGAGTGGAAAGACCTAGTATTGGTAACGGCACGGTCGACGGTCGACGGTCGACGACCCACAGATAGATAAGGGGTCGCCGAATGGGCCGCCAAATGGGCCGGGTCGTTACAATAAATACCGGAGCTCCCCATGGAGAGTGACTAGGGCGGATAAGTCCCTTGTCGAGTAGCTCCTGTAATTGTCCTTGCAGTTCTCTTAATTCGGTCGGCGCCATCCGGTAGGGTGCCTTGGAGATCGGATTCGTGCCAGGAATCAGTTCGATCTCAAACTCAACCTCTCTGTCAGGGGCTAATCCTGGTAATGCTCAGTGATCAAGGCACTGCTGACCAGCTCTTCGGCAGTCTGGGGTCTGTTAATTCCGCCGGCTACGTTCAGAGCTATTTCTGGCCGTAACATCTTCAGCATAAGACGGACCTTTTCCCTTTCCGTCTTGACTAATTCCGGACATAGGCGAGCTAATCGGTTGAACCTTTTGACTGCTTCGCTGACAGATAAGTTGCCTTGACGAAATTCCGTGAATTCGTCATAGTGCTTATTGGTGACCTGCAGGTGGAAGAACTCCTCGAAGAATTCCGTCTCGAAGTCTGTCCACTTCATCAGGTTCACGGGCCTCTTAGCCTTGACCCTCTCCCACCACATTCTGGCATCACCAGAGAGGCAGAATGACGCACACTTTATTTTCTCATGCTCCGGCCAATCAAGCAGTTCCATCGTACTCTCCAGAGTCTTAAACCAGGCCTGTGCATCCCAGGGCTCACAATTTCCGGAGAAGGATTCTGGTTTCAACCTCTGCCACTGAATTAGGTAGGCTTCCGGTCGCATTCCGGTGACAGGGCCTGTCAGGGGTGCTGAAGTAGCTGGGGGTGCTACAGGTATCACCGTCGGGTTAGGTGATGGAGGGGTAATAGTCCTCTGTTGGGCCATCAGAGTGTTGATGGTCTGTTGTTGTTCAGTGACCTGTCGCTGGAGCTCTGCGACTAGGTGCGTCAGGTCAGGCTGGGGTGCAGTTTCATTAGCTCTGGTGTTTCTTCTAGCCATGTTATCTTCACAAAGTAAACCATAGCTAGCATTAGATCATCTATTATTTCTTTCATACTCATATTCATGTAATTGTAACATTCTTTATTATTGATAGGGTTCTGTCCTATGTTCCCATTAACAAGGTATTTCTTTTCATCAAATCATATAAGGTAAGCCCTTTTTATTTCTTTATTGGTTCGTACATCGTACAATATTACTTAACGAACTAGAGGGGCTAACATTATTCCCATAATAAGGAATATCATGGCAAGATTTGTCTCCCTCTCGTTCATCTAGGGTTCTGGAGTTTCAGGATCTTCTACGGATTCTACTGGTTCTTCTTCCAGTATATCCAGATCCTCCTCGTCTATCACGGGGTCCTCCTCCCACATATCGGGGTCTTCCTCGATCATGTCGGGGTCCTCCTCGATGTTCCCGATTTCTTCGGGATCTTCTTCGTATTCTTCCATCATTTCCTACTCATATATATTTATCTTAAATCATTTCTTCTTAACACATGCAAGGTATTCTCCTAGTGTTAACCAAGGAAAGAATCATGCTTCCATATATCATAACTCATACATGCATGTCTAGAATCATATTTGCATAACTCATAAACCATAAACATAAAATAAGCAAGTATGAAATTTCTTACTTGGAAGCGGCAGGATGCAGGCTTGATGTGTGTGCGGTGAGATGGTAACCGCTCTGATACCAAACTGTAACGCCCGTGTTTTTTTTTTTTTTTTTTTTTTTTTTCAGAGTAGTGCGTTACTTATATTCTTCTTCCTATCCTTACTATTCCTACTTGGTCTAACTTATAGTACATGGCAGCGGAAACATCATGACACAAGGAATAGTAGGTATATAAAACATTAACCTTTCTTAATATTCGTGTCTTAACATATTCGACTAAGTGACCAGTCAAGTTATAACATGCTTTCTTATTCATGATAATCTATCGACGGCCAAGTCACCATCACACACATCCAAGCCTCCTGCAGCTTCCCTTCTTTTAGTACGATCTGGGTTGATCTGTAACATAAGCAAACATCCTATAAGTATACACTTAGTAAGTCTCTTTCCTACTCGCTAAATCCGTACATCATAGCAAATCATACAACATAACATTCATGGCATATCATTCATATAACTCATATCATGCAGGGTATCACATTCATACATATTAACATATAGCATAGCATGAATTTCTTAGGCATACATACTTATCTTGCATAGCATGGCATGGACACAAACATAGTCATGAAATGAACATATCATCAGCATATAAATCTTCTTAACTTGAACTTTCTTAACATGACATTCTTAAGTGCATAATATGAATGAATGCATGAGTGGAATGCACAAGACATAAGGATGCTCTTTTGGAAAACTTAATACATAATACTTAAAAATACATTCTTGCTTGTGGGATCCCTGGCTTGTACCCTTGTATTTGCGCGCATACCCTAGTAGGATGCGAGGTAGCTAATCCCGACCTACAGGGCCCTCTTGCTAGGCTTACTCTCGTTCAGCCTAGGGACAGCTGCGGTAGTCCGGAACCGTGGATCCCTTTCGGGATCCGGTACTTGCCATTCTTTAAAATAAAATACTTACATGCATTCTTTTCTTTCTTTCTTGATGAATATTCTATAGACGTTCAGTCATTCTTCTTTTCTTTCCTTTCTTTCTTTCTTATTGAACGTACTATAGGTATTCACATATTCTTTCTTTCTTTCATAAAGAATGCAGACATTTCATTTATTCATAATCATGAATCCATACATAATCTTTCCTACTTTCATAAGGAATGCATAGTATACAACATATATAGTATGGCATTCATACAACATGGAGGTAAAGTTTATTCATTCATAAGCATGATTCCGTAACATGACTTTTCCTACTTTCATAAGGAATCCATAGCATACAACATATATAGCATAGCATTCATACAACATGGAGGTAAAACATACATAGCATGAGAAACCTTTCTTCATTTCTGTGGTTCATAACTTGTACTTACACCTGATCTGTAGCCCGATCGGTCTGGTGATCGATCAGGGCAACTACAGAAAGTTTCATCGACCTGTACACTCACCTGATCGGTCCCCAGACCGATCAAGGTGTAGTTTGATCGGTCTGTGATCGATCAGGGTATACATGGATGGGCACACAGAAGGTTCTGTACGCTCCCCTGATCGGTCTCCAGACCGATCAGGGCATGGCCTGATCGGTCTCGGTGACCGATCAGGGTGTAGCCTGATCGGTCTGGGAGACCGATCAGGATGCCCTCTGACCGATCAGGTACTCCCTGATCGGTCTGTGTAGCCTGAATCGTAAAGCACAGTAACATTGTAACCTTTTCCATGAACACAGAATATTTACGAACAATCGTAAGAACATCTACGAACAGAACATTTACGAACAATCATGATAACATCTACGAACAGAACATTTACGAACACTCGTAACGATTATGTTACAGGCGAGGAGACTTACTTCTTACGCTTAAGTTCCAAGGAGTGTTCGGCTTTTGGAGAAGAAAGCTCTTCCTCTCGTTCTGCTCCTTCCTTCTTTCTTTCCTGACTTCTCAAAGAACTGGGTTCTTAGGGTTCTGAAGGAAACCCTAAGTTTTGGTGGAAGGGAATCGAAAGTCTCGTTCCTTGCCGAAAAAACTCCCTTCGTCACTTCTCCTATTCTTTTATAGCGAACGAAGAGGCATGCGTCTCTCCGTTGGTGACTCTTCATCTTCATGAGTCTCTTCCCCTAATTTCCCCTTAACTAGCATTTCCCTTCTCCTTTTCTCAGCACTCCCCTGCTGGGTGAATTGGTTACATGGGCATACTTAAGGTTTGGTTCTTCATGAGGTTCAAGGTTCGATCCTTGGCACCCCCCTTTCTGCTTCATTTTCCTTTTTATTTTATTTCTTTCCTTAAGCCCACATAACCAATGCCTGTCTAGGGATGCTCATATTCACACATTTCATTCATAATATCAAAATGATATTAAATCTCATTTTATTATATTTTATGAATATAATAGTACTTTTACATAAAGGTACTTCGTATTCTTTTATTTATAAATTTGGGCATGTTCCCCTTCTTACATTATCTTTCTTGAGGAAAATTCGGGGCGTTACACTGAATCTTTCTGTTCTTCTTGGTAAGAGCTGTCAGTGGGGAGGCTATTCTGGAGAAATTTTCTACGAACTTCTTGTAGTAACCGGCTAGACCCAGAAAACTTCTGATCTCACTGGCATTCTTCGGTCTGATCCAGTTACTTACTGCTTCTATTTTGCTGGGGTCTACGATCACCCCTTCCTTGGAGATGATGTGACCTAGAAAAGACACATGATCGAGCCAGAATTCACATTTAGAGAATTTTGCATACAACTGGTTCTGCTGAAGAATCTGCAATACTGTCCTGAGATGTTCAGCATGTTCCTCCTGAGTTCCTGAGTAGATAAGAATGTCATCAATGAAGACGATGACAAACTTATCTAAGTACTCCCTGAATACTCGGTTCATGAGGTCCATAAATGTCGCTGGAGCATTTGTGACCCCAAAAGGCATGACTACAAACTCGTAGTGCCCATATCTGGTTCTGAAAGCTGTCTTGGGAATATCACCCTCTCTGACTTTGACTTGGTGATAGTTGGATCTCAAATCTATCTTTGAGAAGACTGTGGATCCCTTTAGCTGATCGAACAAATCATCGATCCTGGGTAGAGGGTATTGGTTCTTAATGGTGACTTGATTCAAAGCTCGGTAATCTATACACAGGCGCATGGACCCGTCTTTCTTCTTCACGAACAACACTGGAGCTCCCCATTGTGAATGACTAGGGCGGATGAAGCCCTTGTCGAGTAGCTCCTGTAGTTGCTCCCAAAGTTCTCTTAATTCTGCTGGAGCCATACGGTATGGTGCTTTTGAAATGGGGTTGGTACCTGGAATGAGCTCTATCTCAAACTCTATCTCCCTGTCTGGTGCTAAGCCTGGTAACTCGTCAGGGAAGACTGCTGGGTAGTCACATACCACTGGGATCTCTCCTAGCTTTTGGTCCTTGACTTGTTCGGCATGGACTACATGCGCTAGAAATCCAGCACATCCTGTACTCAGTAGTTTCCGTGCTTTCATGGCGGAGAGCAATTTCTTGGCCTTCTTCTTCGGTTCTCCGATGTATTCAAACTGCTCTCCTGCCTCTGGTTGGAATACGACTTTCCTTTTTCGGCACTCTATAGAAGCGCCGTATTTGCTCAGGAAGTCCATCCCAAAAAATGACATCATAGTCGGACATATTCAGTATTACCAGATCACAGTAAAGTTCTCTGTCTGAAATGCCGACGGGTATGGCACGGAGCCAGCGTGTGGATGCCATGATGTCTCCGGAGGGTAGGGTAGTCAGAAACTGACCACTAAGTACGTCCGGAGGTATTGCTAGTTTTTCGGCGAATGCCCTGGATTCATATGAATGGGTTGCCCCAGTATCGAAAAGTACAGATGCATGCAGATTTAAAATACTAATCTGACCTGTAACAACTGTAGAGGCGGTGGCTACATCCTCTCTGGTCAGTGAGAAAACCCGTGCATTTGTAGTAGCCGGTGGAGCCTCTAATCTGCCTTGATTGATCTGAGGACCCTCTAGTGCCGTCTGCATCAGGTGAAGCTGAGCTGGCTTACCTCCATACTGAATAGGCTGTGGGGGAGGTAAGTTGGCCTTGTTAGGGCATTGCTTGGCCATATGCCCTTCCTGACCACAGGTGTAGCACCCTCGTGTGCCCAGGCGGCAGACTCCTGAGTGCTGTCTCCCACAGTTGGAACAAGTGGGATACTTGGTTTGCTTATTGGCTGGCTCCCATTTTTGATTGTTCCACTGCTTTCTTTTGCCTTGATTCTTTCCTTTCCAGTTAGAGTTACAGCCCTGGGGTTTCTGAGTTCCTGTGCTACTGCCTTGGCCCTTATTCTCTGTCACGACTGCCTTCTGCTGTCGCATGCTGTTCAGGTAATGCTCGGTGATCAGAGCACTACTAACTAGTGTAACGCCCGCCCTTATATCTACTCTCGGTGCGGGGTTACGTACTACTCATTCATATAATTTTAATCATAAAAGAAAAACATAAGTGCTAAGCCTATTAGTCAGTGCATGCCAGTCAGATATCATGCTTTAATGTTTAGAACATTTTATTTCTTTTGGAGCATAGTCCTAGGTTTCTATGCATCTTAAGTTCACAAGTAATTCAACTCAAACATATAAGAGTGATCACTAATATTCAAAAGTTCCAACTCTAATCACTAGCATTTATTATTAAAGGAAACATAGGCATAGTAATGTAGATATGGGAATCTTTCTTTCCCGAGCCACCACCCCACACATCTTCAGCCCACCTGCCTCTTCCTCTAGTTCAAGGGTCCATTACCTTTATCTGCAGCATAAGACAACACATAAACTAGTAAGCACAAATGCTTAGTAAGGATCCTGTCCTACTCGCAAAATCCATACGAAAGCATACAACATGTACACATAATAAATCATAAGCATGAGTTCATCATATCATACTAAACATCATAGTTTCTAAGCAAGCAGTATAAAGTATGGAATGCATATACATAAGGATGCTTAACTTTTAAAATCATACTTTTAAATACTTAAATATCATCGTATCATCATTGGGGGTCCCCGGCTTGTACCACATACATACATCATAATCGCGCATCCCTAAGTAGATACGAGGTAGTGAGCCCCGACCTACTAGGGTAAGGACAGCATAGTCGGTAGTCCCAGAACCGGGGCGTTCTTAAGGTGCCCATCCCTGTTGCACAGCTACGGTAGTGCCAGAACCGTGGACAGCATAGTCGGTAGTCCAGAACCGGGGCGTTCTTAAGGTGCCCTTCCCTTGGACCCATACTTTGGTCCGGTACAAGCCCATTCATAAAGTAAAATACTTTACATGCTTTTACATATATGCTAAGGAATACTCCAAATCCACTCTTATGGGACACACCCCTCTTCAAGGGTGCTCATGATCCCGTAGGGACACACCACACAACATAAGGGGTGCTCTTGATCCCATACTTAGTGGAGTATCCTTTCAAGCGTTTTATCATACATATCACATGCAATTCATAAAGGGTGCCACGTGGGCTATATAAACATGCTCATACATATGTCATATTTCAACCACTTAAGTATACTTATATAGATGACAAGATTGGTCACATAAATCATATCCATGTCATAGGAAGGGGTAGCATACTTCATGAGTTAATCGAGTTCTTCTTAACCCTAAACCTAAGGTCCTGGCCGAAAGTCAAAGTAGAGATAGCTTAGGTTTTTGACATCAAACATCACATACAAGTATCATATCTATATCCATCATATATCATTCTAAGCATAGCATACATCATGGGGTAATCAAGCTTCACAAACCTAATATTCTAGGCTTGGACGAATATCACATGCTAGGGGAAAGGTTAAGTTTCCCTATCAAACATTCCCTTAAACATCACATGCATATACATATCATTATTCCCAAACATAAGCATATCTCCTAGGGTAGTTTAACCTTCACAAACCCTAACCTTAGGGAGTTGGCCGAATGGTGTAGGGTAGGGGAAATTAGGGTTTTTGAATCAACATTCATACAAGCATTTACACAAACATCTCACATACCTATCATGCCACTTATTAAACATAGATTTCATCATAAGATAATTATGCAACCCTAATCTCTAATCCCTCTAGGGTTGGCCGATCTCAAGGGTAAGGGAAACTAGGTTTCTTGAAATCAAATCTTCACACCAACATTTATACAAGCATTTTGTCTACACTACTAAGCATGGATATATCATAGGAATCATACAACCTTAAAACCCTCTTTGCTTCATGCTTTGGCCGAAAGTCACATAAGGGTAGAACCCTAGTTTTTTTCACAACATCATAAAGAAAATCAACATACCTATATACCCTAAGTCTCAAGGGATCTTCTCATGTATTAAAGAGTAATCAAAGCCTCTCCTAATGGAGGTGGCCGAAACTTTCAAAGGAAAAACCCTAATTCTTTTGTACAAGAAAACAACAAGAATCATGCATAACAATTACACTGCAGGCGAGGGGATACTTACATCCTTTCGCTTGAATTTCACCTTCCCTAAATCTTTAGGGTACCCTTGGTTAAAGTGAGAGTGAGAGTTTCCTTTACCAAAGTTTCTCTAGAACCCTTGGCCTTAGTAGAGGCAAGATCCTTGAATGGTTCTCCTTCCTCCTAATTCCCTAGGGTTAGAACCCTAGGGTTGTGTTTTTCGAAAATGAAAAGGGAGAAGGAGTAGATGAATTTCGGTGGGGAGAGTGAGGAAGAAGAAGTGAGGAAGTTATTCCAACTTCTCCTTCTCTTATTTATATTTTTCCCATGAAGAGACATGTCTCTTCACTTCTCTAGCTTTAACAAGCATGTTTCTTATTCTCTCAACATGAAATACTCTTGGTGCGTTGGTTATGACATGATTAGTGCAACTAGGAGGTTCAAGGTTCAATCCTTGCTTCCTCCTTTCTATATTTCATTTTTATCACCTTTTTGCACTAATCCATATCAAAGCCCATTAAGCCAAGCCCATCATGAAATTTCATAATAATAATTATGTTTTATGAATTCATAATATTTCATATTCATGAATTCATAATATTTCATGATATTTCATAATAATATTTCATGAATTTCATAATATTTCATATTCATGAATTTCATAATATTTCATATTCATGAATTCATAATATCTTATAATATTTCATAATAATATTTCATGAATTTCATAATATATCATATTCATGAATTCATAATATTTCATAATATTTCATATGGGAAAATATTTCATAATAATATTTCATGAATTCATAATATTTCATATGGGAAAATTTTGGGGCGTTACAATCCTCCATACCTTATAAAAAGTTCGTCCCGAACTTTAAAATAATTCCGGATACTTTAATCGTATTGCCTCCTCTCGTTCCCAAGTGGTTTCTTCGAATTGTTCGTTCCGCCACAGAACCTTTACTAAGGGCACTTCCTTGTTCCTTAGCTTTCTGACTTCCCGATCTAAGATCTGAATAGGTTGGTTTTCATAACTTAGGTCCTTATTTGTCGCATGGTTACTATAGGGTATATGAGATCTTATTTATTATATCATCAAAATTTATTTATCCCATCGTATAATTTATAAATCTACATATAAAAACTGGTCCAATTCAGCAAACTAGATTTGCCATTCCCTCGCTCATCTCCCCTCAGCAGCATGAGTACCATCTATAGCTGCCTGCATCTGGTGTAACTGGGGATGAGCACCTTCATACTGAGCATGTTGCTGCTGGGGTGCTTTGGCTGCAGTAGGACACTCTCTAGCCGTGTGTCCTTCCTTTCCGCAGGTGAAGCATCTCCTGGTGCCTAAGAGGCATGTCCCGAGGTGCATCTTCCCACAAGTGACGCATGAAGGGTACTTAGGTTTCTTGTCTGCTGAACCACTGGCAGATTTACCCCATGGCTTCCTTTTTCCGTTGTGGTTCTTTTCCCAGTGGGGGTTACTATCCTGAGGTTTCTGACCTCCCAACTGACTCTGATCCTTGCTGGCGGTCAGTGCTTGGTTCTGCTGGTTAATATTCTTCAAATAATGCTCGGTAATAAGGGCGCTGCTGAACAGCTCCTCTGCCGTCTGGGGCCTATTAACGCCGCCAGTTACATTTAGATCTATCTCGGGCCTGAGCATCTTGAGCATTAATCTGACCCTTTCTTTCTCTGTACTGACCAACTCCGGACATAATCGTGCCAGTCGGTTAAATTGCTTAACGGCATCGTTGACTGAGAGATTTCCCTGTCGAAATTCAGTGAACTCATCAAAGTGCCTGTTTGTGACTCGCATATTAAAGAATTCCTCCAGAAATTCGGACTCGAAGTCCTTCCACTTCATCTGGTCCACTGACCTTCTAGCTTTTACCCGTTCCCACCACATCCTGGCGTCGCCAGTGAGGCAGAACGAGACACACTTAATTTTCTCATGCTCGGGCCAGTCTAATAATTCCACTGTGCTCTCAACTGTCTTGAGCCAGGCCTGGGCATCCCAGGGCTCGCAGGTGCCAGAGAACTTTTCCGGCTTCAGTGTCTGCCACTGAATCAGATAGGCCTCCTGTCGGACCCCTCGGGGTGGAGTGTCCGGGGGTGCCGGTGTAGTTGGAGGCTCAGTAGGTATTGCATTCTGACTTCCTTGCGGGGTTGCAGTGTTCCCCTGCTGGGTCATCAGAGTGTTTATGATCTGCTGTTGTTCCGTAACCTGACGCTGCAGGTCTGTAATCACTTGCATCATATTAGGTGGGGGTGCTGTCTCATTACCCCGATTGCTACGTCCTCTTGCCATATCTATCATATAGATGATAAATGACTACATAAGAATTAATATTACTTTCAATTGTTATGCAAGTGTTAATCATCTCCATATAATCATCACTGTACATGAAATAAAATAAAGCAAGGTTAGGATCTCTTACTTGGAAGCGGCAGGATGAAGCTTGATGTGTGTGTGGTGGAGGGGAAACCTGCTCTGATACCAACTTGTAATGCCCGCCCTTATATCTACTCTCGGGGCGGGGTTACGTACTACTCATTCATATAATTTTAATTATAAAAGAAAAACATAAGTGCTAAGCCTATTAGTCAGTGCATGCCAGTCAGATATCATGCTTTAATGTTTAGAACATTTTATTTCTTTGGAGCATAGTCCTAGGTTTCTATGCATCTTAAGTTCACAAGTAATTCAACTCAAACATATAAGAGTGATCACTAATATTCAAAAGTACCAACTCTAATCACTAGCATTTATTATTAAAGGAAACATAGGCATAGTAATGTAGATATGGGAATCTTTCTTTCCCGAGCCACCACCCCACACATCTTCAGCCCACCTGCCTCTTCCTCTAGTTCAAGGGTCCATTACCTTTATCTGCAGCATAAGACAACACATAAACTAGTAAGCACAAATGCTTAGTAAGGATCCTGTCCTACTCGCAAAATCCATACGAAAGCATACAAGTACACATAATAAATCATAAGCATGAGTTCATCATAGCATACTAAACATCACAGTTTCTAAGTAAGCAGTATAAAGTATGGAATGCATATACATAAGGATGCTTAACTTTTAAAATCATACTTTTAAATACTTAAATATCATCGTATCATCATTGGGGGTCCCCGGCTTGTACCACATACATACATCATAAGCGCGCATCCCTAAGTAGATATGAGGTAGCGAGCCCCGACCTACTAGGGTAAGGACAGCATAGTCGGTAGTCCCAGAACCGGGGCGTTCTTAAGGTGCCCATCCCTGTTGCACAGCTACGGTAGTGCCAGAACCGTGGACAGCATAGTCGGTAGTCCAGAACCGGGGTGTTCTTAATGTGCCCATCCCTTGGACCCATACTTTGGTCCGGTACAAGCCCATTCATAAAGTAAAATACTTTACATGCTTTTACATATATGCTAAGGAATACTCCAAATCCACTCTTATGGGACACACCCCTCTTCAAGGGTGCTCATGATCCCGTAGGGACACACCACACAACATAAGGGGTGCTCTTGATCCCATACTTAGTGGAGTATCCTTTCAAGCGTTTTATCATACACATCACATGCAATTCATAAAGGGTGCCACGTGGGCTATATAAACATGCTCATACATATGTCATATTTCAACCACTTAAGTATACTTATATAGATGACAAGATTGGTCACATAAATCATATCCATGTCATAGGAAGGGGTAGCATACTTCATGAGTTAATCGAGTTCTTCTTAACCCTAAACCTAAGGTCCTGGCCGAAAGTCAAAGTAGAGATAGCTTAGGTTTTTGACATCAAACATCACATACAAGTATCATATCTATATCCATCATATATCATTCTAAGCATAGCATACATCATGGGGTAATCAAGCTTCACAAACCTAATGTTCTAGGCTTGGACGAATATCACATGCTAGGGGAAAGGTTAAGTTTCCCTATCAAACATTCCCTTAAACATCACATGCATATACATATCATTATTCCCAAACATAAGCATATCTCCTAGGGTAGTTTAACCTTCACAAACCCTAACCTTAGGGAGTTGGCCGAATGGTGTAGGGTAGGGGAAATTAGGGTTTTTGAATCAACATTCATACAAGCATTTACACAAACATCTCACATACCTATCATGCCACTTATTAAACATAGATTTCATCATAAGATAATTATGCAACCCTAATCTCTAATCCCTCTAGGGTTGGCCGATCTCAAGGGTAAGGGAAACTAGGTTTCTTGAAATCAAATCTTCACACCAACATTTATACAAGCATTTTGTCTACACTACTAAGCATGGATATATCATAGGAATCATACAACCTTAAAACCCTCTTTGCTTCATGCTTTGGCCGAAAGTCACATAAGGGTAGAACCCTAGTTTTTGTTCACAACATCATAAAGAAAATCAACATACCTATATACCCTAAGTCTCAAGGGATCTTCTCATGTATTAAAGAGTAATCAAAGCCTCTCCTAATGGAGGTGGCTGAAACTTTCAAAGGAAAAACCCTAATTCTTTTGTACAAGAAAACAACAAGAATCATGCATAACAATTACACTGCAGGCGAGGGGATACTTACATCCTTTCGCTTGAATTTCACCCTCCCTAAATCTTTAGGGTACCCTTGGTTGAAGTGAGAGTGAGAGTTTCCTTTACCAAAGTTTCTCTAGAACCCTTGGCCTTAGTAGAGGCAAGATCCTTGAATGGTTCTCCTTCCTCCTAATTCCCTAGGGTTAGAACCCTAGGGTTGTGTTTTTCGAAAATGAAAAGGGAGAAGGAGTAGATGAATTTCGGTGGGGAGAGTGAGGAAGAAGAAGAGAGGAAGTTATTCCAACTTCTCCTTCTCTTATTTATACTTTTCCCATGAAGAGACATGTCTCTTCACTTCTCTAGCTTTAACAAGCATGTTTCTTATTCTCTCAACATGAAATACTCTTGGTGCGTTGGTTATGACATGATTAGTGCAACTAGGAGGTTCAAGGTTCAATCCTTGCTTCCTCCTTTCTATATTTCCTTTTTATCACCTTTTTGCACTAATCCATATCAAAGCCCATTAAGCCAAGCCCATCATGAAATTTCATAATAATAATTATGTTTTATGAATTCATAATATTTCATATTCATGAATTCATAATATTTCATGATATTTCATAATAATATTTCATGAATTTCATAATATTTCATATTCATGAATTTCATAATATTTCATATTCATGAATTCATAATATCTTATAATATTTCATAATAATATTTCATGAATTTCATAATATATCATATTCATGAATTCATAATATTTCATAATATTTCATATGGGAAAATATTTCATAATAATATTTCATGAATTCATAATATTTCATATGGGAAAATTTTGGGGCGTTACAACTAGTTCCTCTGAGGTTTGCGGCCTATGGACGCCGCTGGCCACATTCAGTGCTATCTCTGACCTTAGCATCTTGAGCATTAGCCTGACTCGCTCTCGTTCAGTACTGACCAGCTCAGGGCATAGGCGAGCCAGTCTGTTGAATCTCTTCACGGCTTCCTCTACTGATAGGCTACCCTGCCGAAATTCAGTGTACTCGTCGTAGTGGCGGTTTGTGACCAGCATGTGGAAGAATTCTTCAAAGAACTCTTCTTCAAAGCTAGCCCAGGTCATCTGATTGACTGGGCGTTTTATCTTGATACGCTCCCACCACATACGTGCGTCTCCGGCTAGGCAGAAGGAGGCGCACTTTACTTTCTAATGCTCTGGCCAGTCTAGGAGTTCCATGGTACTCTCTAGGGTCTTGAACCAAGCTTGGGCATCCCATGGTTCACTGGTGCCTGAGAAGGTCTCTGGCTTGATCTCTGCCACTGGATCAGATAAGCTTCCCTTTTTGCCCCTGTTGCTGGGGCTACTGGCATGTCTGGTGGGACCGGCGCCACAGGTGGAACCTCCGTCACTATCGGCGTCTCCCCCTGGGGCTCTGGGGTAACAGTGGGAGTAGCCTGCTGATTAGCGGTTAGAGCAGCAATTACTTGCTGCTGTTCCGCTACCTGTCTCTGCAGTTGTGCTACTACCTCTGTCAGGTCCGCTGGAGGCACTGAGTGGTCTGCCTCCTGCTGAGGCTCAGTAACTGGTGCTCTTCTAACTGAGCGTCCTCTTGCCATTATCTAAAATAGAGGAGGATCATACAATTCACATTTTAATTCTAAAACATGCTATCAGATATAAACTAAGGTATTAAACATGCTTCCGTTAACTGTAAACAAGAACTGACTAGGCAACAGATAGCATGAATAACATGAAAATACTATAAATCTGAAAGCAAGAAGATATAGTAATGTGAGAGATACTCTTACTTAGAAGCTGCAGGTCTGATACTGATGTGTGTGAGGAGGAAAGATGGAACATGCTCTGATACCACTCTGTAACGACCCACCTTCTAGTACACTAAACTTTAAGGCGGATTGCTACGTAAATATATATATCTACCTGATTTCTGACTGAGTAACTTAGGAATTTCAACAACGATATGTAAAAGCATAAACATAAACGTGCCAAGTTGGTATCAACTTCTTTTTATTGAAACCATTCATTATTCATATCTAAGAGCATTCTTAGCTACTACATGTCATTCTATATGGTGCATATATCTTAAAACAAGCATATCCTATGTATTTAGCATGTAAATCAAAAGTATCAAGTTCTTATCTCTAAAGCTTAAGCATGGGTCTAAATTACCATATTACAAGTAATAACTCATATCATTCAACATTCGGTAAGCAAGTATTAACACAGGTAAATAAACTACTTTAATATACTAGGCACCACAAATAACGAGTCTAAACAGGTTAATACATGGTTCTCATAATATGTCGCGAAATAACTGAAGAGGCATAAACAAGAAAATTAAAGAAGCATACTAGACACCACGAATACAAGTCTACTTAAGTTCATACATGGTTCACATAATATATTGCGGAATAACTAAAGAAGCATAAAGAGGGTTATTCTATGCTTTGCAAGCTCCGAAGACTTTTATTCCAACTCCACCATCACACACACTTTGCATCAAGCCCGCTGCCTCCGCTACTAGTGCTTTCCTTTACCTGTATCTGTAGTATAAGGAAATGCAAACTAATAAGCATAAAGCTTAGTAAGTACCATCTAGCCTCACAAAACCATGAAAACTCGAATTATGCTTTTGTAAAACATGCTATGCACATACATGCTCATATCCATAAGTAATCATGTTAGACACATGCTAAAATACATATCATAGGATGTCATGGCATATAGCTGAGACATGACACATACTGAACTAAAACTGAAAAGTAAGCTATAACATGATATACATATCTGAACTGGAACTGGAACTAACTAACATAAAACTAATTATTAAATTCACCACATGCTAATATGAATTTCTGAAAACTAAATACATATAGTAGGTGAAAATAATAATCAACTGCTGTGGGTCCGGCAATGCACCAACTGTGCGCGCATCCCTAATAAACCCGAGGTAGCAAATCCCGAATCCATTAGGGTTCTACTAGGTTATCTAAACCTAGGGGCAACTAGGAGCCCATCCCATACTAGGTTATCTACACCTAGAGGCAACTTGGAGCCTATCCCTGGACCGAAGTCCGGTACAATGCCACTGAAAATAAAATAGTCCTTTATACTTTTCTTTCCATTTTTTTTTGATTCTTGCTTTTACTAGGTTTTCTAAACCTAGGGGCAACTAGGAGCCCATCCCACGGGACCTTGGTCCCAATCATAAACTGAAGCAAGGATTTCTATTCTTTAATGCTTTCTATAGCATTAACTGAACGGAACATTCTAACAATCACCTAACATGCGTGCTTGTTCATAATTTACGATTTCTAATCGTAAAGCATAAATACAAGGAAATAAGGCATATGAAATATCAACCGAAACTACTTATACTGCAGGTGAGGGATACTTACTTCCTGCGCTAGGTTTTTCTTACGAATAAACTCTGAAATTCCTGAGGAAACGTCGAACTACAACGTTCTTCTTGCTTCTTGGCGTTCTCCTCGTGTCTACGAGGGTCCCCGTAGAGAATAGGGCCTCTTGAGACCTTCCCTTGGCTTCCCCTTTGTCTTGGGCGGCAAGAGAAGAGGAGAAGAGGAAGAAAACGAAAGAGAGGAAGAGGAGAGGAGGAGGGGCGTCGGCGTTGCACCCTTGGCTCACGAAAACCTAAAATCTCCTCCTCTAATTCTTTAATTCGTTATTTATATTAAGTTGTAAAAAAAAAATCCTAAGTTAAATACATATCTAGAATACTCGATTATTTCCGTCAATGAAACTCCCATTGGCCTGGTGGTTCGTGGAGCTATGCTAAGGCTTTGCTCTATTTAGAGGTTGCGGGTTCAAAACTCACCTAAGGCCACCAACTCATCTTCATTATTTTTGGCACTTCTTTTTATGGAAAAATTCCATAAAAATATCTAAAAATTCCAGAAAAATCCTAGGATATTTCTAAAATTATTTGAGGAAATTTTTGGGCTTTATATTAAATTTTTAATCCGTAGATATAGAGAGGTCTCTCGTGTTTGAGCCCGTGGTTGCTAAGGAAACCCGCCATCTAAGGGTATTATTTCCCATCATCAACAACTGAAGAAAAAGATATACCTTTATCTTGACGACAGGGACAGTCCGCCTTCCAGTGTCCAGTCTGCATGCACGTGAAGCACTTGCCTTTCGGCTTCTTCACGCCAGTCGAGGTGCCTGAGATCCTGCCACCTTTATGGCCCCACCTTGTTTCTTCTTCTTCTTGGATTTCGGCACAGAAGTAGAAACCCTCTGAGTAACCAAGGCATGAGAACTCTGACGAAAAAGCCCCTTTGCCGCCTGGAGTTCTGCCATAAGTTCCGCCAATGTATATATACGCTTGTTCATATTGTAATTCAGGCGAAACTGCTCAAAACCCCTAGGCAGAGATTGGAGAATGATATCGACCTGGGTTTCCCCATCGATCTCCGCTCTAAGGATTTCTATCTCATTGAGATGTGCCATCATTTTGAGAACATGATCCCTCACGGGTGTTCCTTAATCATGGTTGTCGTCATCATGTTCCTCATCGCTTCCTGCCTAGCGGCCCGATTCTGGTGTCCGAAGAGTTTCTTGAGGTTGAGTATTATGTCATAAGCAGTGGACATGACCTGATGCTGATGTTTCAATACATTTGACATAGAAGCCAAAATGTAACACCGCACCATCTCATCTGCCTTAACCCACTTCTTATAACGTTCCTTCTCGTCTTCACTAGAATTCTCACTAGGCTTTTCAGGACATTTCTCAAAGAGTACAAATTTGTACTCCTTAGCAGTTAGGACAATGTCTAGGTTCTTTTTCCAATCTATGTAATTAGGGTCCGTAAGTTTGTTTTCCTTAAGTATTGTAGTTAGTGGGTTGAAAGCCATTTTGAAGATAACCTAAGAATCATAACGATCACAACTTTAGATTTCAAAAAATATTGATTCCTCAAACAATAAATTTCGAAATCAACCAACCCCTCAAAAATACCGAGAATTTCGCATGCCACGATAGTGTGGATGCATACGAATTCTAAATTTGTAAGAGGAGGTTTTACCCATTAATTTTATTATCTTGTCAACCTAACTTTTTGACAAATAAAATTAATAGTTGATCCTCTTCGGCCCTACAAATAATAGCAGTGACTCCTGATGGGGAGGATACTATTATTTGCATCTAAGGCTACGTTTGGTTAGCGGTAATATAATCCAGTTTGTAATGTAATGGAGCCTGTAATGTCATCCAGATTACATGTTGTTGACATTGTAATCCAGATTACAACACTTTTACTAGCTTTTGTAATGCAGATTACATTACATTACAATTTTAAAACTGTACCAAACAAAGTAATCAATCTTGTAATGTAATCCTGATTACATCACAAGGTTGATTACCCCTTACCAAACGTAGCATAAGTGTTTACCATTACACGATACTAAAAAAATTATTTCGGATTATGTGTCGTCCAATAGGAAAAATCACACGCTCCTAAATAATTTTCTATAATCATGTCTGATCCAGTGATCCACAGAACAAGCCCATCCAATGGGGAGGAAGACACTCAGAGCCGACGTGCAAGCTTGTTCGCATCACTTGTCAAATTAGTAATGGAGGTCACGGGACCCTTAGGGTCCCTCTCTCACTTGGTTATTTATAATGAGGAATTTTCATGCACGCACGACAAGCACATAAACTAAAACAATAAACAAGAAAAATTCTAAATTTTTCCAACTATCATGGCTTTAGTCTTCAATGTGCTTCCTGTCGTGTCGCCACCTCGTCTGCTCCTCCCTACACCATGTGCAAGCCACCATTGAAGGGATCTCCGAGCCGAGACGAAAAGCTATTTATTTACATCCATCGATCCTATACTCCACAAAGGAGTGTACATAAAATCTAGATCAAAAGTAAATAAAAACGCGGCTAAACATGTGCCATATTTAATTACAAAAATTAAATACTAATTTAGCCTCGTCAACCCCGAGGATTCAAATAATTACAACAAATCACATACACACATTATTTAATCCATAATAGTTAGAATCTCGTGTCTGCAACCAATGAATTACCCTACGCACATCCTACTATTATCCAGCAAAAATAAAATACATGATAAAGTGCAAAATATAACCGAATCCAAATACACAAAATTGAAAACCTCAGCTCTGATACCAATGATGGATAGCTTGGCGGGTTTCCTAAGCGAATACTGGGTCGATCATGGGAAACCTCTCCATGTCCATGGATTAAATTTTTTTAATCCGAATGGAGACCTATATCCCAAATGACCATCTTGTCGTCGTACTAATTGATTCGAGTTACAACTTGGCCAAACTTGATGTTCAATCCTTGTAACTCGTCTAAACAATTAATCATGGAAAAGACGACGAGTGGATTGTCGATTTTTGTGTTTATCATCGAGGTCCACAATAATTAATTATCACAATTAATTAACAAATAATTAATGAACAAGATAATTAATTATACCACATGAAATAATAGAATTCAAAGGAACCATGGGAGAAGTTTATACCTCTCGTTACCTCTTGATCTTCTATTATATGACCCTCCCCTCTTGGACGTCGTGTGGGTGACGATCTACCAAGAACCAAGTCACCAAGGCCTCCAACTAATCCCTTCTTCTTCCTTCTTCTTTGTGCCAAACAAACCCTAGGTTGTAGGGTTACCGCTGGCACCTACCTCCTCTCCACCGTGCACCACCGACCACCTCCAACCACCAAGGAGTGCCAACCATAGGGTATCAAAGGTGAGGAAGCTAAGGAGATGAAGAAGAAGATGAGGAAGAAGAAAACAATCTTCTTCCTCACAAAACCCAAACCGGCCACCACCCTTCCCTGTCTTGCCGGCGCCACAAGCACCCTCTTCGTCTCCTTGCCACCGACTCCTCCTCTTCTTCTCAATATCACGCCGACCAAGAGAAGAGAATGAATTCTATTATTCCTTGTGCCCATAACCAAGAGAAGAGATGGGAGAAGAGAGAAGAGAGGGAGCTCTCCTCTTTCACGCCGCCGGTTGCCCTAGGAGAGAGAAGGAGAGGGAGAGAAGAGAAAAGCCTTGGGTTGGATGTAGAATTGGATGCCTTGGTTTCATGACTCCATGAGGTATTTATAGGGCTACAATAGGGACCATGAGGAGGAGTTGAGTCTTGGCTACCTAATGGATCAAGGCCCGATCCATTAATGAAGATCCATTCCACTAAAGACTCTTCATTGAACTGCCTCACCAATCCCCATATTTTCATATGGGCTCCACCTATTATGAGTACAATTTCTCCCCGTGTTTAAGATATCGAATGCTCGTTGATTAATTTAAATTACTAACAATTTTAATTAATCAACATCTAACTCTTTGATTAGAACCACTCATCCTTATCATCATGTCGGATCAAGTCCACCTGCAGGATTTTACATGATGAACTTTATGAACTCATCAAGGGGGCGTCATCATCCCGACTTACCAAGACACGGTTTCCGTCTATAATCAATGACACACCATGTAAATAATATTATTTCACAATTTACTGGGCCTATCGATTTAACAGAATAAATCTCGCCCATTGGTAAATCAAAGAAATACATATTAAGTACATGTGCCCGTTATTATATTGAGATTAAGAGCATGTATTCCATAATAAACTGAGGTCTGATCGAATTATCAAGTCAGTATAATTTGGATCACCTCTATGTTGGTCCTGCTCAATGTACACAAAGTGCACTAGTGTAATTCTATGGTCAAGACAAACCAACACCAAATTACACTACAACCATCCCGATAGTTTGTCCAAATCCATCTCGGTTGTGAGCCTTTACTCATACTCTACAAGGAACTAATAACATGATCTTCTGTGTGACACCATATACCATGTTATCTACAATGCAAAGTATCAGACAAAATGCACATACTAATATAAACATGCAAACAGTGATCTTGTGATTCTCTTTCAAAATGTAGATGTTCATACAAAAAGGAAAGGCTTTTAGTATACATCCTAACACGTGTAAGGCGCTGGTCCATAGTCATCGGAGGAGGAGGTGGTGGAGACTATTACCGATGCTCCTCGATCTCAGCAGCGACATCTGCTACATCGACGTCCATATCATTGTCCGAGTCATCCTGTGGTGGAGTGTCTCGTCGTCTCCATGAAATGACCCTGGTAGTCGAGATATCAACTACTGCTAGGGAGAAGTTCCTCAATCTTATTTTGTCGAACTCCATCATCCTAACGAACTCTCCGACAGAAATATCACGTCCATAATGGTGGAAGGGTACGGTTAAGATGTGACAGTAAGGTGTCGTCACTCTTGAATGGGTAGAGACGCTAGATGCGTAAATAATCGTTTGGAACATGTGAAGTCTGATGTCTATGTCTAGGTGGTGGATCATGGCATAGAGTAGGAATGAGTGGAAAGGTCGTATGACCGTTATATCCCAAGAGGTCAGGGGAAGAATGCAGCGGACCAGGACACGATAGAGTGCGTAGTCCTAGATATGCAGATCAACAGATCGAAAGTTCTGCACCGTTGGATCTCTCACATCCCCGAAAATGTAGGAGTAAAGTGTGTCGAGGGTGATATGCGAGTAGGAAGTGGAAAAGGGAAGGTCCGTAGGAGGGTAGCAAACCAACGTAGTCTGAGAAGGTCGTAGTCTAAGAAACCTAATCAATAAAGTAGGAGTGAGTGGAAGGTCTGAACCGTTGTAGAATAGCAGAGGTCATCAAGTTTGACCAAGTTATTATAGAACTCGACACACAAGGTTATATTTATAGAACTATTATAGTTCGCTAATCTATCAAGTTGGTAGTAGTTAATGACATCCATGGCTAATGGACAGGGCTGGGTGAAGAAACTTCTACTAAGATAGCTAGTTTTGAGAGGTTTATATATAATAGTTGCAAACTTATTAAAAAGGCTTACGTAGGGGACCTGGGATCGGGGCTAGGACCTAGGTCAGTCTCGGTAACACGACGTTTGCTAATGATCAATAAATGGAATGATAATTAATAATGATAAATAATCTAAAATTCAAGAATAGATTTAAGATAAAGAAATCATATCGAGAAGGCATTGTTGAAGATTAAGGAAGATGAAAGATTCTCCATTGATTGGAGTTGCCTGGGGATGTCTTAGAAGTGAAAAGGAGTATAGGGAGGTTGTTTTGGTGTGGCAAGTGAGCTATGGGCGAAGGTTTATATAACCCTTTCCGGGCACCCGGGAGCCTTGGCAGGCGCCCGAGTCATGAGGTGAGGCGCCCTAGATGATACTCGGGCGCCTGAGACAGGTTTTTGGAAGTTTGACTGCCTCGAGAAGTGGAAGTGTCAGAAAAAGTTTCGGGCACCTGATTGACCTACTTTTGACCAGAATGTAATTAAATCAAGGATCAATCAATGCTTTGTATAATTAAATTCTTGAATAAGGATTAGCTTTGTTTTAATTTTATTTAAAAATATTAAGTTGAATTTTGAAAAATATTAAGTTGGATTTTAAAAATATTAAGTTAAATTTTGAAAAATATTAAATTGGATTTTGAAAGATATTAAATTAAAATTTGAAAAATATTAAGTTGGATTTTGAAAGATATTTCGTTAAATTTTGAAAAATTATTAAGTTGGATTTTGAAAAATATTAAGTTAGGTTTTGAAAAATTATTAAGTTGGATTTTGAGAATTATTAAGTTGAATTTTAAAAATTATTAAGTTGAATTTAGAAAATTATTAAGTTGAATTTTGAAAAATATTAAGTTGAATTTTAAGTTGGATTTTGAAAATTATTAAGTTGATTTAAGTTGCAAATTAGTTTTCATAACTTAAAGATGAAATTGATCTAATTTATAAGGTTGGTTTGGTTGGACTAAACTTTTAGGTCTTAAGCATCTCACCTATTTCTAAGTGACAAAACTAGGAATCCTTATTTGTTTGTGAGATGCATTAATTTTATCTTTTAAATTTAGGTTAAGAACTACGATTTGATTGAACCATGTGTTAGTTCAAGTTTAACAATTAGTAATTTGAAACTACATTTCAATAATTGGCTTCCAGACCTTGGCAATAGACATGGGGCCTTCTTGGTTATCGGAGCAACGACCCTTTCCAAACCAAAGCCTTTTAAAGAAATTCTATTTTCAAATTACTCTTTGAGAAACCCTGGTCTAACTAGTCGAGGATGAGGCGAGGTAGCTTCAGCTAGTTCCACTGGACTAAAATGACCAAATAGGGTACGCCTTACCCTATTTGACTCATTAGATAAGCTTCTCTAACGTGCTATCATCTCACCCCAACCTAATATTAGGTTGTGTAAGTTTCAATTAAGTCAGATCTTATCTAAGCATTACTAACCTAAGCATGACATTTTTGCAGAAAGTAAATAAACAAACATGAAACAAAACTTAGTAAAGCATGCAAAAGATTATCTAATTATATATATAGTTTTTCTATTGGCTCCCCTGGACTGAAGCCTCGATATTGATTATCTAGGATGTGAATCTTGTCGTTAGGGATCCAATACTGATTTGGTCCAGCTTGATTAGTCAAGCTTAACTTTGGGACCCATACTTGGACTCGGGTTCTAGTTTGGTTCAAAATAGAATATTAGAATCTGTAATGTGAGTTGGTTCAGTAACCAAGTCTAGATCGGTTTAGAATGGATTTCTGTTTTCCAAGAATCATGTCAAGATTCTTGGAACCCGAAGTAAATCGTTCCAGCGCAACTCGAAGTTCCTTCACTTGAGTTTTCAAGGAGGAATTCTCTTCCTCAAGTTTTTTGACATGAGTTGAGGTTCCTTCCTGAACTGGCTCAGTCAAGGATCTTGAGTTGGCCTCCTCCTTTAGGACTTTGACTTCCTGTCGGAGGGATTCAACCCAAACATTGGCTTTGGCCAACTTGCGAGACAGATAAGAAATTAAGTCATATAGTTGGGATTCGGGATAACCTCTTATCGTGATTTGTCCGCCCTCTGATATTGATAGTTTCCTGGTTCCTCCACTTTCTTCCGATTCCGACTCTGACTCGGTGTCGAGTTCTTCCGAGGCCGTTAGTGCGAGGAGGTTGGAGTGTGGAGCTTCTTCTTCATCTTCCGAAGAGGACTCACCCCATGTGGTTTGGAGTTCTTTCTTCCTCCGAGTCTTCTTGACCTCCTTCAAGTTGGGATACTTTGATTTGTAGTGACCTTCTTTTTGCACCCATAACAGGTTATCGGTCATCCCCTTCTGACTGGTACTTGATTCAGCTGGATCATCCTTTTGTTGAACAACCTTCTTCTTCTTCTTTTGACTATTGATCATTTTGTAGTGGTTTCGGGCCATTCTACTAACTCGAGATGATCAATTCCATCGTCGTCAGATTCCGAATCGGATTCAGACTCGGGTATCGGTTGCGACTTCTTCTTTTTTTATTTCCCTGAGACTTTACCTGCAAAAAGAGCTATACCTTTCTCGATCTATGTAGCGTTAGTCTGTTCATGTAATTCTAACTTAGAAAATAATTCATCTAGTTTAATTTTGGATAAGTTCCACGAAATCTGTACGTATCTACCATAGATGCCCATAAAGAATTTCGGGGGAACGACTTTAGTGCATACCTGATTAAGTCCAGTTCTTGAATACGAGCATGAAGTTGTGTAGCTATCTCACCGTCTTGCATTTTGATATTATACAGTTTATTAAGTAGAAGGTCGCATTTGCTGATCATCGTATCCAATGTACCTTTGTGAAGCTCAATGAGTTTGTTCCATAATTTCTTTGCACTGCTAAAATGGGCCGACACGATTGAGGGGGGCATCTACTTTGTTCCACACTGAAGGGTCTGTGTAGCTTTGGCGTCTACTTCAATTTTCTTCTTGAGTGGGGCATCCCACTCTGAGTATCCCATAATTTCACCTTGTGAATTCTTTGGGATTTCTAGTCTAGCCTGGATAATGATCCACATCTCCACCTAAGTTTTCAGGTGGACCTCTATTTTGCTCTTCCAGTAGGAAAAATCTTTGTTAGGATGTATACTAAAAGCCTAACTTTTGTATGAACATCTACATTTTGGAATGAGAATCACATGATCATTGTTTGCATTTTATATTTATTATATGTATGCATATTGTCTAATACTTTACATTGTAGATAACATGGTGTGTGGTGTCACACAAAAGTTCATGTTATCAGTTCCTTGTAGAGTATAAATAGTGGCTCACAACCAAGATAGTTTTGGGCAAACCATTGGCATAGTTGTAGTGTAATTTGGTATTGGTTTATCTTGACCATAGAATTACACTAGTACACTTTGTGTTTATTGAGCATGACCGATATTGAGGTGATTCGATTTATACTGACTATATAATCGAATCAGACCTCAGATATTATGGTGTACATGCTCTTAATCCTGATATAATAAGATTTACCAATGGGCGAGCTTTATTTGTTGAATCGATAGGCCCGGTAAATTAGGAAATAAAATTATTTACATAATGTGTCGTTGATTATAGAAGAAAACTGTGTCTGATGCGTCAGGATGATGATGTACTCTTGAGGAGCTTATAAAGTTCATCACGTAAATCCTGCAGGTGGACTTGGTCCGACATGATGATAAGGTTGAGTGGTACTACTTATGGAGTTAGATATTAATTAATTAAATTGTCAGTAATTTAATTAATTAATGAACATTCGAGATCTTAAACATGGGGAGAATTTGTACACATAATAGGTGGAGCCCATATTTAATTATGGGGGTTGGTGAGGTAGTTCAATGATAATCCTTAATTGGATTGGATTATCATTAATGGATCGGGCCTTGATCAATTAGGAGGCCAAGACCCAACTCCTCCTCATGGTCCCTATTGTAGCCTATATATACCTCATGTAGCCATGATACGAAGAGCTAATTGAAGAGAACCAAGCTTGTGGTTTTCCCTCTCTCCTAGGGTTTGTGGGCGCCGACCAAGCAAGGTGGTGGAGGGCGGCCAAGAAGAGAGTTCATCTCTTGTTTCCTTCATCTTCTTCTTCCCTACACCTCTTCTCTTTCTCTAGGCGTGCGGTTAGTTCAAGAAAAGGAAGAGTTTCCTCTTCCTTTTGGGCTGGCGGCGCAAGCACAATGAGAAGAGGTTGGCGCCGGCACAAGGGAGCAAGGAGACCGGGTGGCTTGGGTTTAAGGGGAGGAATCTTTTCCTTCCTTATCTCTTCTTCTTCTTCATCTTGTTCTCTTCTTCTCTATCATTGGCGTGCGGTTGGGGCAAGCAAAAGAAGGCTTCTCTTTCCTTCTTTTCGTCGGTGACAACACGTTGGAAGGAGAGGGTTTCGGCGCAAGCTTGGAGAAGAAGTAGGTGGTCTTTGGAGGCTTCGTTTCTTGGAAGATCGTCGCCCACACGACGTCCAAGAAGAGGTTAGGACATAAAATAGAAGATCGCGAGGTAAACAAGAGATATATTTCTTGTTTGTGGTTCCTTCTTGCATCTAGATTATTGTTTATTGTTAATTAACATGGACCCCGATGATAAACACAAAAACCAGCGATCTATTCATCATCTATTCCATGGCTAATCAACTAGACGAGTTAGATCGCTTGAACAACAAGTTTGTTCAAGCGATCACTCAAGTTGATTAGTAGGATGATGAATCGGTTGTTTGGGTAATTCATCTCTATCCAGATTTGTTTTAATTAATAAAAGTTTAATCCGGGGACATGGAGAGGATTCCCATGCGCACCCGAAACCAACAATCATCCCCTGAGAAGAGAGGTGGTCATGCAATGTTGTATCCTTCTTGCATGACCATGAAAAATCCTAAAAAGGGACAGAAACAAAAAACTGGTTCTAAGACTTGGTTTTGGATTAGTAGTGCGGTATGGAAGAAAAGAATGGTAAATCTCGAGTGGTGTTGCACCAACTTCGAGAAATGATAAAATCTTATGAACAAAAAAAATAATTAACAAAATATTAGAAAAAGGTAATAATACCTTTTCTAACACAAAATCACGATGAAATCCAAAAAAACACTCAATTGGTGGTTTCACCAAAATTGAGCCACCTGCTCTGATACCACTTGTGGGATCGTTGTAATCGATAGAGGGGGGGTGTGAATATTGATTTCACAGTGGAAATAGGTAAATCAAAAGACGACTAACACAGTTTCTTTTTTACTTGGTTCGGAGCATGTAACGACTCTTACTCCAAGGCCCACGGTCCTTGATCGTTTACGTTGTGTAATTCTATAATTAAGAAAAAGCTTTACAAATATATGAATTTAAGTATAAAATAGAAATTAAAGCTTTTATACCGATGACACTTAAGAAGAACTCTGAAGCTTGTCGAAGCGGCGTGCCATCGATCTTGAACGTTGTTGGCGAAGAAGGCTTGAGCACGGAAGCTTGTAGTAGTGCGTTTGAGTGGTTGAGTTGATGTTTGGAAGCAAAGGGGTGAAGCCCCTTTTATAGTAAATTCTCGGGTGCCTGCCACGTCACCCGTATTGCCCACATCCTTATCCGTAAACTCGGCCAACACTTATCACCATTCTTGGGCACCTGGGACAACTGAGGCGCCTGTGAGCTCACAGGCGCCTAGTAGCTGACGTGGTGCAGCCATTGAAAGAACCCTTTCTAGGGCGCCTGACACCATTCAGGCACCTGGGTTCTCGGGCGCCTGAATCCTTTCAGGCACCTGGTATCGCAACAACCCACTTCTTTCAGCTTGCAACCAGAGTTAGTCCAAGAATAATAATATAATAATAACTATTCATGAAATAACAGCCAGAGCTGCCTTGGTTCTGACTTTGAATTTCAAAATGAATCCTAGGTCGAACCGACACATACTGTTCCCTCTTCCAGGGAACACACCCTCACCTACTCCTCTCAGGAGAAGATACCTTTTGCCAACCGGCTCCTTCGGTTGGACATTTGCTCGGCCTCCGAAACTCCGAGATCTCAAGACGTCCATACCTCAACTCATTTCTACTTCTTTCCGCAGTCCTCGCTCGGCTAAGTCTCTTGGCTGATCTTTCGGATCATGTCTTTGGTGCCCAGTCCTCGACCAGGTCTTCTTTCCTAATTCCTCGAACTAGGTCTTCGTGCCCAACCCTCAGTTAGGTCTTCGGTGCCCAGCCCTCGAGCAGGACTTCGTGCCCAGTCCTCGACCAGGACTTCGTGCTCAACCCTACAGGTCAAGACTTCATGCCTAACTCAACTAGGACTTTCCTGCACACTTAGTAGAATCATTAGATCACAATATAAACTTAACATTGAACCCTTTGCCATTATCAAAACTAGGTTCGATCTGGTGCTTCCAGCACCAACATTTTGAAGTCTAAAGCTCCCCCTTCATCGCTGCTATCTTTTGATGTTGCTTCCTCTTCATCGATGCTCTCTTCTTCTTAATGTGAAGACATCAACACAAGTCTGACATGTTCTATGATATTCGACTCATCCAATGATGATTCATCCCATGTGGCTTTCAGATTCTTGTGTTTCGCCTTGTTGGGTTTGTTTGCTTTTAGCTTTGGGCAGTTTTCCTTGATGTGCCCTTCTTCTTCACAGTTGTAGCAGCGGTTCTTCCTTTGCTTCTTACCCTGTACTTTATTAAATCTTTTAGCTTTGAAATATTTAGACAATTTCCTTACCATGTATGCCGTGTTATCTTTATCTTCTGAAGATTCCTTTTCATGTTGGATTTTTCTCGTACTTAGGGCGATGTTGTCCATTTTACTTTTTTCTATGCATCGAGATTCGTGAAGTTCTAAAGTCGAAAAGAGTTGCTCTAAGGTAATTACCTCAAGATTCATAGAGATATAGTAGGCGTCGATTACTTAACGACTCTCCGAGGTTGTTGAGTTCCGTGATTAGCTCCTTAAGTTTTGCATGTAGTTGAGCTACTGACTCTCCTTCTTCTAGTAAGAGGTTGCTGAGTTGATTCCGAAGTATGCCTTTTTTTGCAAGTTTGGCTTCAGAGGTATCTTTGTGAAACATTTCCCAAAGTTCCTTTGCAGATTGGTAGTTCCCATTTCTGTTGACTTCTTGTGCAAGTAGTATGGTCAACAAATGAAACTCTGCTTTCCCATTTGCCACAATGTTTGCCAGCTCCTGCTTTGTCCATAGGCTTTCATTTTTAGGTTTGTCGTGGGCGTCTTTATGAGCTACAAAACTATTTTTCATGATTAAAAGTAATTCAAAATCTATTTTAAACAATACCTTAATTTTTCACTTCCAACTCGCGAACTCCCCCTTGAACAATAGTGGGATGATGACCGGTCCGACCATTTTGTTAATTGCTTTAGATGGTGGTTAGTCCTTCTAGAGCATCCTGGCTCTGATACCAATTGAAGGTGATTGTGCGGTCGGCAAGAGTAGGGGCGGGGTGAATTGCCTTTGAAAAAAATCACTATATCTTGTTCTTGCACAATAAAGATGGAAATTAATTTGCAATAATAATAAAAAAACATCAAAATAAATTAGGCATTAAAAGAAAAAAGGCGCACATATTTACTTGATTTGCAACCAGGAAGGTTGCTAAACAAGGTAAAATAAAATGCAAACTCCAGAAGAACTCTTTGGGGGCGGAGAAGCCTCTTTTCAAAATGGAAAGCTCAGAAAGATACTGAAAATGAAAAAGAATTCATTTAAAATTGATGGATGCTTTGGAATTGAGCTTTGGGGGCCTATTTATAGCCCCGGTCAACTTTATCCAAATGCTAACATGGCACAATAAGGGCGCCCGAGTGCTTGGGGGTGCCTGACACGTGACCTTTGATGGGAGGTATGGCTTGGCGGTTTCCAAGACAACCACGGGGTCGTACCTGAGAGACCTCTCTATGTCTACGGGTTAATTAATCTGAATAGAGACCCGTCCCCCTAACAACCGTCTCGTCGTCGTGTTAATTAATCCAAGTCACAACTTAGCCAAAACCAATGTTATCACCTTGTAACTTTCTGAATTAATTAACTACGGAAAAGACGACGAATGGATCGCCGATTTTTGTGTTTGTATTCGAGGTCCATGACATAAATTAATTATCAAATTAATTAACAAATAATTAATCTACGATAATTAATTATCAATATGCAATGACAACAAATATCAAAGGCAAGTAATATAGCAAAAGTAAAACGGAGCTCGGGAGAGTTATACCTCGTCGTTTACCTCACAATCTTCTACCTTATGACCCTCCCCTCCTGGTCATCGTGTGGGCGACGATCTACCAAGACGCAGAATCACCAAGGCTCGAACTAATCACCTTTCTGTTGGATCGAGAATAACGATAGAGGGGGGGGGGTGAATATCGTAAAACGTTTTCAGTTTGAAAAAGAGAATATGCAGCGGAAAAATTAAAAACAAAACAACACACGAACACTAAGATTTTACTTGGTTCGGAGTCGCGGTCGGTTCCTACTCCAAGGCCCACGATCGTTGACCGTTTACTGCGGGCAATTCTATATGCGCAAAACAGTTTACAGAAAGATGTTACAAGAGTAGTACAGTAAACTTGAAAAACAGCTCTTCGTTACCGACGTCCGGTGTGGATTGTATTTTGGAGCAGGGGGACGTCGTCAGCGCTTGTATCTCGAGTTGGGAGGTTTCCGGAGTAGAGCGCTGGAGCAGAAGAGCGAAATTGCGTTGGAAGAAGTTGTTCAGAAGCCTTAGGGGTCGAGGGCTTTATATAGTAGGTATGGGGGCGCCCTCCACGTGGCCTTTGATCCGCAACAGTCTCGGTCAGTGTTTTATCCCTCCAAAATAGGGATCTAACCTTAATGGGGGCGCCCGGGAAGCAGGGGGCGCCCTGGTTGACTGTTTCAGCAGGCTTCTCGGCTGGATGAGGTTTATCATATTCGCTAGCTTAAGCGCGGGGCGCCCTGGGCACTGGGGGTGCCCGGGACGCAGGGGGCGCCCCGCCCAGTAAGCTACCGAAGCACTTCTTTGCTTCACTTGTTTTGTATTGGCCTTGGGGGCGCCCGGGACACTGGGGGTGCCCTGCTCAACTACTTGCCTCTCTCCTTTGGGCATTCTGAGTTGCAGACACACGTTCCTTCGGTCCTGCATCCAGGGTTAGTCTAAAACAATATGAAGCAATAGAGTATTAGGTTTATACAACCTTAGTTGTCTTGGTTCTGACTTTGGGTCTCCAAAATGGAACCCTAGGTCGAACCGACGCCTACTGTTCCCTCGACGAGGAACGCGTCCTCACCTACTCCTCTCAGGAGAATTTACCTGATGCCAACCGGCTCCTCCGGTTGGACTTTTGCCCAGCAGTCCTTCGCCAGGTGCCTAGCTGTTCTTCGCCAGGTCTTCAGTTCCAGGCAGTCCTTCGCCTGATGCCCAGCAGTCCTTCACCAGGTCTTCAGTTTCAGGTAGTCCTTCGCCTGGTGCCCAGAAGTCCTTCGCCAGGTCTTCAGTTCCAGGTAGTCCTTCGCCTGGTGCCCAACAGTCCTTTGCCAGGTCTTTAACTCCTAGCAGCCCTTCGCTAGGTGCCCAGTAGCCCTTCGTTGGGTCTTAGGGTTCTGATGCCTAGCAGTCCTTCGCTAGGACTTTAATCTGCACACTCAAGTAGTATGTTAGAGAAACAAAACATCTTAACTTTTGAACCCTTTTCCATTGATCAAAACACAGGTTCGACTTGGGTGCTGTCTGCACCAACACTTTCTTCTTCCTTACCTTGCGCCAACCACAAAACCCTAACCTAGGGTTTTGACCGTCGGCGCCCTTTCAAGGAGAAAGGCCTCCTTCTTCCTTGTTCCGGCCACCAATGAGTAGGGGAAGATGAAGAAGATGAAGAGAAAGAAGAAGAGCACTTCTTCTTCATCGAGTTGCTGCCAAACAACCCTTCTCGGCCTCCTTCACTTGCGCCGGCACCGCCCACCTCCAAGGTGTGCCGCCGGCAACTTCTTCTCCTTGCAGCAGTCGCCGGCGCCGATCACCACCTCTAGTGGAGAGAAAAAGGATGCCAATGAAAGGAAAAGAGAAGTGAACAACCTCCCTTTATCACCCTTTCAAACCGGCCACCTTCTTTCCCTTGTGCTGGCGCCGCCCGCTTGCCTCCTTCTCCACGCGTGCACCCACAAGGTAAACGGGAAGAAGCTTCCCTTCACCTCTCGTGGATCTCTGCTCACCATCGAATGAAGGAAGAGGGAAGGAGATCGCCTTCTCCCTTGCTTGGTTGTCGCCGGCAATCCAAGGGATTCTCCCTTTTGCCACAACCCTAAGAGAGAAGGTGAGGGAGAAAGAGACTCAAGGGTTTTGGATGATTAATTCTCCTATGGGGTATTTATAAGGCTAAGATAGGGACCATGAGGAGGAGTTGGTTCTTGGCCCGCTAATGGATCCAAACCCGATCCATTAACTGTGATCCATTCCACTAAATGATCCCATTGTACTTCCTCACCAACCCCTATATTTTCATATGGGCTCCACATATTACAAGTCGCCCATCTCCTCGTGTTTAAGATATCGAATGCCCAATAATTAATTTAATTTATTGATAATTAAATTAATTATCCTCTTAATCCTTGATTAGTACCATTCAACCTTTTCATCATATTGGACCATAGTCCACTTGCAAGATTTGACATGACGATCCTTTTGAGCTCACCAAGAGGGCATCATCATCCCGACTCACCAGGACACGGATTTCGTCAATAATCAACGGCACACCATGTAGATAAAATTATTATCCAACTTACTGGGCCTATCGATTTAACAGAATAGATCTCGCCCATTGATAAATCAAAGTAATAATTAATTAACTACATGTGCCCATTATACTCCATAATATAATCCGAGGTCTAATCCAATTTACGAAGTCAGTATAAAAATTGGATGATCTCTCTTTTGGTCGTACTCAATGCACACAAAGTGCACTAGTGTAATTCTATGGTTAAGACAAACCACACCTAATTACACTACAACCATCCCGATGGTTTGTCTAACTCCATCTCGGTTGTGAGCCTCTTTCTTATACTTCTGCAAGGAACCTGATAACATGATCTTCAGTGCGACACCACACACCATGTTATCTACAATGTCAAGTATTAGATATTTTGTGCATATACTAATATAAACATGCACTGTGTGATTTTGCGATACTCTTTAAAATGAAAACGTATTCTAACCAAAAGTAAGACTTTTAGTATCCATCCTAACAATCTCCCACTTATACTCAAAGACTTTGCTGTTTTCAAAATGTCATACATCTGACCTCTAGATCCTTCACATGCCTAAAAGCTCTCGCTACTAAAGCCTTAGTGAAATGATCTACCTAGGTCATCCTCTGATGCAATCTAGGCAACTAAAGCTATTCTCTTCTGGGTGGTACTTACACTCTATGTGTTTACTCGCCTTATGGACTTGTGATTCCTTCGAGTTTGCAACTGCACCATTTTAATCACATCTAATGTGATAGTTCTGAGCAAACCAGGAATTACATTGAAGTCCATCTTGAGGTTTTCTGAACCATGTAGCTATATATTGGCTGCCACACAGGCTACCAAATATCCAACCTACATAGTAGGGTCCATCACGCAGCAACTTCGCGACACAATGGTTCTACCTCCTAAAAGTAAACACAAAATCCGAGGAATACTTATATTTGCCCCTATCTAGATTGGAATTCTGTATCCATATAACCCACAGGAAGTTGTTCTTCCTGGTAAACCAGCATATAGTCATTAGTCCTTCTCAGGCACTAATACATGCTTTTACCGTAGTCCAATTCCTTGACCTGGGTTATTCCGATATCTGTTACCTATGCCCACGACACAACAGATATCTGGGCTCGTTTCTAGCATACATGAGACTTCCTTTAGCCGATGCTAGAGGAACCACCATTACCTACTCTATCACCTTTGATAATCTAAACATATCTCTTTAGATAGAGTAGCTCCAAAGCTGAAAAGTACAAAACTTTTCTTTGGAGGTATCCATGCTAGAACGAGCTTGGACAATGTTTTATATGAAACTTGGGATAAGTACATCATCCTTATCTGGAGATCCCTTAGATCTTTGATCCCCAAGGATGTGTCTTACTTCTCCTAAGTCCTTCATAATTGTGTGGGCATCCATACCCTTACGTCTGATAATATTCCATCATTGTTGCCAACCAGCAAAATATTATCTACGTATACTACAAGAATACCACTTCGTTTCTGTCACATTTTGTATACACAATATCATCCATCCTTTGAACAAATCCATATAACTGGATTTATCTCTTCAAAGCGGATGATCCTAGTTATAGGTCTAGGGATCCGGTTTATGTTCATTTAGGACCCAGTCCATAAACTCTCCAAGAACATGAGACTTTCAGGATGAGTAACAACCCTCCCACTGCGATAAGGAACCCTTTGTATATCTTCAGTGACATGAGGTGCAGTGCCTTGTGATATTCCTCTTGTACTGTTGGTACTAAGATTGGAATGTATCTCAGAATAGTTCTACTCATGGACTTGTGGTTTATTACATAGTCCTTTTTGTAAGAATCAGACATTCGTCTCAACGAATATCCTCTGATCCTTAGGACTATTAAACCACCTTATTGTTCCCTTAGGATAGCCTACGAACATATGCACTAGATTCCAACTTGTCAGTGTCTCTCTTCAGCACATGCCTTAGACTAAGCCTTTGCTTAGTCCACATTTCTATGGTTTTAAGAGACTACTGACCTAGCTAGAATCAAGCATATAAACCCTCGTATCCAGGACATATCCCTTTGAACAAATCTGGCTAATCTCAGAGTGGCTTATCATCTTCTTAACTATTAGCTTAAGAGACCTTCTTCCTTCCATGTGTTGCACCATTCTGTTGGGGCATACCAGGTGGAGTGAATTGGGATTGAATCCCAATTACAGATAAGTAAGTCCTACAACTATCCCTAGAGGTACTTGTCATTACGATCTAATCGTAATGCCACCATACTTTTACTCTGATGTATCTCTGCATCAGACTTGAATTCTTTGATCTCATCAAAGTATTCAGTCTTGCAGTATATGAAGTAAATGTACTTTGACCCTTGAATAATTGTTTACCTAATAAACAAAGTCTTCAAGGTTACCTCTATTCTAGATAGACTAGGACTTATACTTATCGGCTTGAACCAACTCCTACATACCTTTGGCTCTAAGCCCCTCGGCTTCGAAAAAGGCCTCTTGGTCTTTTTAACCGTCCAAGTAAGGTTCAAAGATTTTTAATAAAGACAAGTCTTCCACCACTAATGAACCCTAGGGCTCATTGGCTATAAACCTTTGAGTCCCACTAAAGGTTAATAAGATCAAGCCTTAGAACTAAAATATATGTTTGGTTCTTCTTGGAAGGAACCTTTCTCTTACTTCGGTTAGATGATAAGCTATCTAATTGCATCATAGGAGCTTTTGGTTTTAAAGCTAATTGCCTATCTATGCACGTACACTTTAATAGATAATCCTTCTATTCCGCTTTTAACAAATAAAAGCAATAGAATATCTTATTCCAGAAACTGAACAAAAGTTCTTTCCAAAAATTAAGTACATAAAGACAATCTCTATAAAGTCAAAACTATATCAACCTATGTTAAAGACATAAATGAATAGATAAACTCCCACTGCAAAAGTTATCTCAATAGCCCATCCATGTAGTCAGTAATATCCTCCTCAGCTAGCCGTCAGTTTCCTGGAACCCCTGCACAAAAATGCAGACATGATTAGTGACATCCATATCTACACACCAGGTATCGGAAGATATCACCGCTAAACATGTTATAATGACAAAAGAAGAAAATATACCTGTGGTACTACTCTGACGACAGGGACAATCCGTCTTCCAATGTCCTGATTGGTTGCCCACAAAGCACTTACCTTTCGGCTTCTTCATGCATCCTTGAGGTCCCTGTAATCCTGCTACTTTCTTTGCTCCAAAACGTTTCTTCTTCTTCTTTCCTTTCGGTTTAGAAGTAGAAACGTCTTGAGCAACAAAAGTCTATGAACTCTGAAGAGAAAACGCCTTTGCCACCTCGAGTTCTGTCAGAAGTTCTGCCCATGAATATGAATGCTTGTCTATATTGTAGCTTAGGCGAAACTTCTCAAAACTCACTGGTAGAGATTGGTGGATGAGATCGACCTGGGTTTCCCCATCGATCTGTGCTCTAAGGATTTCCATCTCCTTCAGCCAAGCCATCATTTTGAGAGCATTTCCCTTACGGGCATACCCTCAACCAAGATGGTTGTAGTCAAGTTCTTCATTACCTTCTGCCTATCGGCTCGATTACTTTGTTCGAAGAGTTCATCGAGTTTGGATGTTTTATCACTGGTAATGGAAGCCTGATTTTGATGACATTCAGTCGTCTCGTCTACTTCTAACCATTTCCTAAAATATTCAAACTTCTCTTCAGTATTAATCTCGCTAGGCTTTTTGGTACAGAACTCGGCAAGATCACACTTGGGTTCCTCGGCAGTAGAGACAAAGTCCATGTTTAATTCCCAATCCTTATCATTATTAGGGGCATTTATTTGGTTTTCTCTTTGAATTAGGTCAAGTGGGTCTAGATCCATTTTAAAATATCTGAGAATCACAACAATCACACACTTTATTTTTTGAAATAAATTGACTCCTCAAAATAATAAATTTCCAAAAACAACCAACACCTTAAAACACCGAGAATTTCGCATGCCACGTTAGTGTGGACGTATACGAATTCTACATTTGTGAGAGGAGGTTTTACCCATTAATTTTACTATCTTGTCATCCTAACTTTCTGACAAGTAAAATTAATAGTTGGTTCTCTTCGGCCCTATAAATAATAGCAGTGACTCCGTTGGGGAGGATACTAATATTTGTATCTAAGTGTTTACCATTACACGATACTAAGAAAATTATTTTCGATTATGTGTCTTCTGTTGGGGAAGTACATACGCTCTTTAATAATTTTCTATAATCTTTTCTAACCTAGTGATCCACAGAACAAGCCTATCCGTTATGGAGGAAGGCACTCAGAGCCAACGTGCGGGCTTGTTCGTATCACTTGTTAGATTGTAATGGAGGCCGCAGGACCCTTAGGGTCCCTCTCCCACTTAGTTATTTACGTTGAGGTTTTTCACATGCACACACATAACAAGCACATAAACCAATATAATATTGCAATGAAAAAATCTAGATTTTTTCAACTATTATGACCTTGGTCTCCAATGCGCCTTCAATCGCGTCATCACCTCGTCCACTCCATCCTTTCCATGCGCAAGCCATCATGAAGGAATCCCCGAGCCGTGATGACTAGCTTACTTATTTACATCCATTAATCTTATACTCCACAAAGGAGTGTACATGTAGTCTAGATCAAAAGTAAATAAAAGCTTGGCTAACAAGTGCTATATTTAATTACAAAAATTAACTAACTTATCTAGCCTCGTTAACCCCAAGGATTCAATTAATATACATAACACACAATCAATCACATACATCACATATTAATGCCATAATAGTTGGAATCTAGTGCCTGCAACAAAGAGTTAGCCGATGCACATCCAAACATTATCCAGCAGAAATAAAATACATGATAATGTGCAGAAAAATAACCAAACCCTAAACACACGAAATTGGAAACACAGCTCCGATACCAATTTGATGGGAGGTATGGCTTGGTGGTTTCCAAGACAACCACGGGGTCGTACCTGAGAGACCTCTCTATGTCTACGGATTAAAAATTTAATCCGAATAGAGACCCGTCCCCCTAACGACCGTCTCGTCATCGTGTTAATTAATCCAAGTCACAACTTAGCCAAAACCAAGGTTAAGGCCTTGTAACTTTACGGATTAATTAACCGCGGAAAATACGACGAATGGATCACCGATTTTTGTGTTTGTATTCGGGGTCCATGACATAAATTAATTATCAAATTAATTAACAAATAATTAATCTACGATAATTAATTATCAACATGCAATGACAACAAATATCAAAGGCAAGTAACATAGTAAAAGTAAAATGGAGCTCGGGAGAGTTATACCTCGCCGTTTACCTCGTAGTCTTCTACCTTATGACCCTCCCCTCCTGGTCGTCGTGTGGGCGATGATCTTCCAAGACGCAGAATCACCAAGGCTCGAACTAATCACCTTTCTTCTTCCTTACCTTGTGCCAACCACAAAACCCTAACCTAGGGTTTTGACCGCCGGCGCCCTTTCAAGGAAAAAGGTCGGAACCAGAGACTAAGTCCGAAGACTCTCCCAAGAACATGAACCTTTTAGGCTGTCTGACTACCCTCCCACTGCGACGAGGTACCACCTGTATATCCTCAGTGACATGCGGTGCAGTGACTTGTGGTGTGTCCTCTTGTACAATTGGTCCTAAGGTCGGAACGTCCCCTCTTAACTCTTCAAGCACTAGTCTACTCTTGGGCTTATGGTTCATCACATAGTCTTCCTCTAAGAATTTGACATTCGTGCTAACGATTACCTTCTGATCCTTAGGACTATAGAACAGACCACCCTTCATTCCCCTAGGATAGCCTACGAATAGACGTACCTCCGTACGAGATTCCAACTTATCAATATCTCCCTTCAACACATGTGCTGGACTACCCTAAATCCGAACATGTCCTAGACTGGGCTTACACCCAGTCCACAGTTCTGTGGGAGTAGAAGGGGCTGACTTAGACAGAATCAAGTTCAGTACGTACGCTGCCGTTTCCAGAGCGTATCCCTAGAATGAATCAGGTAAGTCTGAATAACTCATCATTGACCTAACCATTTCCATAAGAGTCCTATTCCTTCTTTCTGTAACTCCGTTCTATTGGGGTGTACTGGGTGCAGTTAGTTGGGACTGAATCCCAGCTTCTGATAGGTAGGTCCTAAACTCTCCAAAGTGGTACTCGCCACCACGATCAGATCGTAGTGTCTTGATACTTTTACCTCGATATTTCTCCATATCAGCCTTGAATTCTTTGAACTTATCAAAGCATTCAGACTTGCGGCGCATCAGGTAAATGATCCCATACCTTGAATAATCATCAATAAAAGTGACGAAGTATTCAAAGCCACCTCTAGCCTGGATTGACATAGTACCACACAAATCAGAATGAATCAGTTCTAATACATCTTTGGCCCTACCCCTTAGCCTTGAAAGGCCTCTTGGTCATCTTACCTTCCAAGCATGACTCACAGGTCGGGAGGTCTTCGACCACCAATGAACCCAGTGGCCCATCGGTTATCAACCTTTGAATCCTACTAAGGTTAATATGACCAAGCCTAAGGTGTCATAGATACGTCTGATTCATCTTAGAAGACTCCTTTCTCATTTTAAGTTAGATGATGAGCTATTAACCTCAGTGTGCATCGTGGGAGTTATTGGTTTTAGAGTATACAGATTGCCAACCATAGTACCCGAACAGATAATCTCTCTATTTCTTTTTATAACAACTCTGTTATCAAAAGCAACAGAATATCCATCCTTTATCAACTTAGAAACTGAAATTAAATTCTTTCTAAATGATGGTACATAAAGGCAATCTCTCAGAACTAACACTTTATTCCTGTCAAAAGACAAATAAAAAATTCCCACTGCAACTGCTGCCACTTCCGTAGCATCGCCCATGTAGATCACGATTTCTCTATTAGCTAGCCGTCGGATTTCCTGGAACCCCTGCAAAGTATTGCAGACATGGTCAGTGACTCCCGTATCTACACACTAGGTACTGGTAGATGGCACCGCTAAACATGTTTCAACGACTAAGTATATAGAAATACCTTTGTCTTGACGACGGGGACAGTCCGCCTTCCAGTGCCCAGTTTACTTGCACGTGAAGCACTTGCCTTTCGGCTTCTTCACGCCACCCCGTGGTCCTTGCGATGCTGTTGCCTTTTTGAACCCACGTTGTTTCTTCTTCTTCTTGCCTTTCGACATAGAATTAGAAACCTTCTGAGTAACTAAGGCCTGCGAGTTCTGACGAAAGAGGCCCTCTACCACCTGGAGTTCTCCTAGCAGTTCACCCAACGTATATTCACGTTTGTTCATATTGTAGTTGAGCCTGAAATGCTTAAAACTCCTAGGCAAAGACTGGAGTACAATATCGACCTGGGTTTCCCCGTCGATCTGTGCTCCCAGTACCTTAATATCATTGAGGTGAGCCATCATCATTAGGACATGATCCCTCACGGGTGCCCCTTCGACCATAGTGGTCGTCATCAGACTCTTCATCGTGACCTGCCTAGCATCTCGACCCTGGTGCCCGAAGAGCTCCTTGAGGTTCAGCATCATGTCACTAGCAGTAGGCATGGCCTGATGCTGATGTTGTAGCACATTCGGCATAGATGCCAGAATGTAGCACCGCGCCATCTCATCTTCCTTGACCCATCTCATCAGCACATTCGGCTTGATGCTGATGCTGATGCTGATGTTGCAACACATTCGGCATAGATGCCAGTACATAGGTCCCTTAACTTGGCTAAGCATATCTTGAGCTTGGATCGACCAGAAATTGGCGGATGGCTTGGATCTAACCGTTCTGTTGAATAGACGGCCCATATTGATCCAGCTCTTGATCCCATTGATCCAGGCCCATTCTGAACTCAAGTCCTGATCCAATCTTGATCTAGGTTCATGATTAATTGAGACCTACAAAATTAGATTCAACATTAATGCCAAAATATCTTAAATATGAGAAGAATTGTATCCAAGAACAAAAATAGAAAGATTTCATGAAACCTCATACAAATGCAAACTTAAGCATATGAAAAGGGATCAAAAGCATGGATTTGAGAGCCTAATTTAATCACAAAATGAAAGTTATCAACTCCCCCACACTTATTCTTGGGCATCTCGCACAAGCTACTAAGAAACTATGATGCATCCCCTCTAGATTATTCTCAATCATTGTAAGAAGCAATTGAAAAGAAAGTACCTAGGGTTGTCAATTCTCAAGAATCTAAGCTCAATAGACTAGTATCTTGTCCTTAAATCAACAACTTAGCTTACCTCCTCCTTCATGACTTATTGAGATGAAATCAACACACAAAACCTTCCAAAGGGATTTTTAGTGGCTCTCTTCCTAAGTTCTACATTTCAATGAAAGTGGAGCTCACTCAAACACAACATGTTTCTTGAGCTACCATAAGCTTGCTTATTATCTACTCTCCACCATCATTCTTGCCTTGGATCCACATCTACAAAGGTTTCTTAGAAACATTAAAGAAATATGAAATGGATAGAGTGAAAAAGAATTTCCCATGAATTCTGATACCAAAACTCATGTCAAAGAAAATAAATGCATATGACATGATAAAGAAAGAACTATGGTAAAGAAATTTAGCATGAATAAGAAATATGAAGAAGTAATGAAAAAAAATAGATGACTTAGATACTCAAAATTATTTCTAATGCTCTTTGCCCTCTTAAGGTAGCCTCTTATGAATTCTGAGCTAATGTGAATGAGTATGAGCTGAATTGGAGGAGGTTCATTACTGAAATCAAGGTTCTATGCTATGCCAGCTTCTCGGATCGGTCCAGAGACCGATCAGACATGGCCTGATCGGTCCACTAACCGGACTAGTGCTCCTTGATCGGACTGGAGACCGATCAGAGGCTGATCAGTAGCCAAAATTCCAGAATTCTGAGCTGTATTTCGCTTGAATTTTTCCTTTCTTCCACTTATCACCAATTCTTAAACCATTTAGCTTCTTATTCTCGACTTCAAACTCAGAAATCCATCCATCTTTTGAACCTTCATGATCTTCTTTGACTTTCCTTTCTTTTCTTTTCTTCCCTTCTTCTTTTCTTCTTTTTTTTTTTCTGATTTTCTGTTTGTTTTTTTCAGTTGCTTCTCTTCTTTTTTTTTTCCTTTTCTTGCAGCTTAAATTCAGATCCAACAACCAAATTTTTACTCCCAACTCTCCACTTCAGTCATGGTAACCATTTGAGCTTTTGAAAACATTTCCACTTGCCAATTCCATGTTTAAATGGAAGATTTTGGTAGGCTTGAAAATTTTCACTAGTTACTAACCTTTGTAAGCCCCCATTCTTTTCTAAACTATCCTCATAGAGTTGTAACACCAAACAACATCCAGAAATCAAGTTGTTCCAAAAGTGAACTTAACTTTCCAATACTCACAACTCATCTTTGATACATCACCCATCAAATTGGCACATTTCTATCTTCTCTCTTTTTATTCTATTTTTTTTTTCTATTTTTGCATCTCTCATATTCTTCCATGCCTTTACTCCCATCAAGCCATTCGGAATCCACATCAATCCATCTAAAAATCCATAAAAATGGATTTCTATCACAACATAAGTTTCAAAATACATCACTTTTCACCAATAACATTTAAAAACATTAGCCACCTCCCCCACACTTAAACCTTTGTCCGTCTCGGGCAAAATAACATCAAAAAAAATCCCAAGTAACCAAGTCTATAGAGAAATATGGTATGAGCAGAAAAAAATAGGGAAGGAAAAAGAATAAGACATGGATCAACAAGATATGTTACAACACTTATATGGAAAAGGGAAGACAAAGTGAATAACCTTTATAAATGTGATCCAATCATAGAAATATGATTTTGAAAGAACCTAAGCAAGTTCTAGAGTACAATCACATGTGTGTATCTCAACAATAACACTAAGTCCTCACTAGGTAAAAAGAATTCATCTCAAATCATCACTCTAGAGTCCATAACCAAGTAGTACTCAAGCAACCAAGAATTTTCATCCATTGACTCAAATCCTAAGTTTGACAACCAAATTTAATTTTCTTTCAAAAGACTCTAAAATGATATAGAGAAAACCTAGAGGGATACATTTATTCCTAATCATGCCAAAAATAAGGTGCCAAAATGGTAAATTGGTATCTACAATCACTATTTATTCAATCTACACTTCCTAAACCTTTATTATCACAAAACTCATTGGAAAAGAAAGATTAAACTATTCGAAACCAATAAAATGAAATTGACAATGAAATAAAATGCAAGGAAAAGAAAACTCCCCTTTAGGTTGGGTAGATAGCATCTTTGATGTCCACTCCATCCACCTCTAGCTCCTTTAGTTCTTCAAAATACTTTTTGAGCCGGTGGCCATTCACTTTCCACATTAAACCATTAGCTTCATCTTTAATTTCGCAAACTCCATAGGGAAAAACATTAGTTACAATAAATGGACCTTCCCACCTTGATTTTAACTTACCCTTAATCAACTTGAGCCTTGATTTGTACAATAAGACATTGTCACCAATTTGAAATTCTTTTCTCACTATATGTTTGTCATGGAAGTTCTTGGTCTTTTCCTTGTAGATCCTTGAGTTCTCAAATGCTTCAAGTCTAATCTCTTCAAGCTCTTGAAGTTGAAGTTTCCTCTCTTCTCCCACCTTGGTAGCATCAAAATTACAAGCCTTCACAGCCCAATATGCTTTGTGTTCTATCTCTACGGGAAGATGACAAGCTTTACCATAGACTAACCGGTAGGGAGACATGCCAATAGGTGTCTTGAATGCCGTTCTATAAGCCCAAAGTGCATCATCTAGCCTCTTGCTCCAATCTTTTCTATTGGGCCCAACGGGTTTTTCCAAAATTACTTTGATTTCTCTATTTGAGATTTCGGCTTAGCCATTTGTTTGGGGATGATAGGAAGTAGAAACCTTGTGTACAACCCCATATTTGCTAAGTAAGGCCTTCATATGTTTGTTGCAAAAGTGAGATCCTTGGTCACTTATTATAGCTCTAGGAATTCCAAACCTGTAAAATATGTGTGACCTAACAAAACTAACAACAATAGAAGAGTCATCAGTCTTGGAGGGAATGACCTCTACCCATTTAGAAACATAAACTACAGCAAGTAAAATATACAGATATCCACAGGATGCAGGAAAAGGTCCCATAAAATCAATTCCCCAAACATCAAAAATGTCACAGTATAACATAGTCTGCTGGGGCATCTCATTTCTAGCTCCTATGTTCCCAGTTCGCTACATCTATCACAATTTTTATAAAACACATATGCATCATGAAATAAGGTGGGCCAATACAAACCACATTCTAACACTTTCCTAGCTGTTCTTTGTTGTCCAAAGTGTCCCCCACATGCTGATGAATGACAAAAAGTAAGTACTGAACAAATCTCATGATTTGGTATGCATCTCCTAATTATTTGGTGCTTACAAAATTTCCATAAATACGGGTCATCCCACACATAGAATTTTGCATCGCTTTTAAGTTTATCTTTTTGAGCCTTAGAAAAGTGTGTAGGAAAAATATGTGCAGCTAAGAAATTAACAAGATCTGCATACCAAGGTGACTCACCATGTACTGCAAGAAGGTGCTCATCTCTAAAGTCATCGTCAATGGTGGTAATGGATCCATCTCCTTCAATTATGCTTAGGTGATCTGCAACCAATTTTTCTTTGCCACTTCTATCTCTGATTTCCAAATCAAACTCCTGGAGTAGAAGCATCCATCTGATTAGCCTAGGCTTAGCATCTAGCTTCTTCAATAAGTACTTCAAAGTTGCATGATCAGAGAAAACAATGACATATGAGCACAGTAAGTAAGATCTAAAACGGTCTAAAGCAAAAACTATGATATAAGAAGCTCCTTCTCGGTGGTGGTGTAATTAGCTTGGGTGGCATCTAGGGTCTTGGAGGCATAGCATATGACATGAGGTGCTCCCTCCACCCTTGTGCTAGAACAGCTCCTACAGCAAAGTTAGATGCATCACACATTAATTCAAATAGCAAATTCCAATCAGGTGATTTAATGATAGGAGCTGATGTTAGAGCCTCCCTGAGTCTGTGAAAAGCTTCTTTGCACTTATCATCAAAACAAAAATTAACATCTTTTTGCAAAAGTCTCGTCAAGGGCCGAGCAATATCGCTAAAGTCTCTAATAAACCTACAGTAGAAACCTGCATGCCCAAGAAAAACACGAACATCCCGTACGCATACGGGGTAAGATAAAGAAGAAATAACACTGATTTTAGCAGGATCTACCTCTATGCCTCTCCTAGAGACTATGTATCCTAATACAATACCATGCTCTACCATAAAATGATATTTTTCAAAATTAGGCACAAGGTTAGTCTCAATGCAATGGTATAAAACCCTAGACAAGTTATCTAAACATGAATCAAAAGACGTGCCAAAAACTGAAAAGTCATCCATAAAAATCTCCATACAATGCTCTAACAACTCACCAAATATACTTATCATGCATCGCAGAAATATTCCTGGAGCGTTGCAGATGTTAGTGATATGAGAAAAGTGTCCTAAGGCAATCGCCTTATGATTGTAATCATTTATTTTAATAAATGAATATTCACTATTTGAGTATACATATTTATGTATTTGATTGAGATCTTAAACTCATTTACTGAATGTCCGCAATACAATTCACAGCATGAGAGAACTTGTGATGAATTCACAACTAGTGATTATCTCTACATGTGCAATTGTAAAGTATTGAAATTGTCCCTAGTCGATGAATTGATAAATAAGGACACTATCAATTCTGTTGAGACTAGCATGGGTTATTCTCTAATCAGCTGATTCTCACTGGCTGGTGACATTGAGATGTCCGGAGATAAACATGAATGCTAGTTAAGGGAACTAGTTCATTGGAGTGACTGGCTATAAAACTTCATATGGTAGTCTATATATAGATATGTCAATGAAGTTCTTACTACAGCTTAAGTGCGATGTTCCTTTGACTTGCGGTTTTCAAGTCATCTTGGTCATGGAGACTTATACTTTGACATCTTAAGCAAGCATCTCCAAGGAGGTGTGGACCCAGGATGATTGGGTATAAGCCGAAGTGCCCGAAGATGTTTGAATAGCCTACAAAGGATTCACCACTCCTTGCGAGGAGATGTATACCCAAGGCCTATCGTCGGATTGTTACTCGAAGCCTCGAGCGAGAGCATGACATGTTCAGAGTATGAATCTCGTAAATATATGAGAGTAATTAGAATCCGTAGGACAAGAAAATGTTACTTGCTCTAGGTGTGACGTAGTCAGCCTAGTGGGGACTGACACACATAGACCATGTCCTGAACCAAGTGGGTATAAGATAGTGAAGGGAATGGGGCACGATTCATTAAAGCTGCTGAAGGGTTTCAGAATAGTTTCTGAGGTCAACCGTTGATCTTTCGATTAATTGGGGATCATGATGTACAACTAGGTGCCACTCATGATCATTCTATAATTGGTTAATTATAGACGGCCAACATAAATCGAAAGCCTATTTAGTCACACGCACTACGAGTAATCCGAGGGATTTAAAACGAGTTGAAAATTGGATTTTCCAATCAAGAGAGATTAGGTTTGGTTGAGCCAAATGATAAGTCGAATCTGAATTTATCAGAGACGCATCAGAAGCATAAAATGGCTAAGTCATTCGAAGACTTAATAGATGAATTAAATGAGTTTAATTCATTGGGGCGTGGCTTGGATGGGCCGGCCAAAGAGGGTCTCCATCCTCTTTGCTTGGCCGGCCACAACAAAGGGAGAGAACCAAGTTTTTGGTTCAATTTATAAAATAAACCAATTGTGTGGTTTGTTTTATAAAATTATGGATGATATAAATTTTTATATAATAAATCAAGGTTTGGTTTATTTTTCATGAAATTAAAATGAACCATGGATTGGTTTATTTTATTTTATAAAATCAATCATGGATTGATTTACCATGATAAGAAAATTTATTCCATAAGAAAAAAGGAGACTTGGTCGGTTTTTATCATGAATTAAAATATGATAAAACTTGGCATGATGGAATAAGTCATAGAAAATTTATTCCATAAGAAAAAAGAGACTTGGCGGTTGAGAGGCCACTATATAAAGGACCCAAGGCAAGGCTTGGATATAAATCGAAGTATTCTTGCTGGGCTCTCTCCCTCTCCTCCCTTCTTTCTCTTGGCCGGCCACAAGGCTCTTCTCCCTTCTTTTTGCCGTGAGCACAAGGAGAAGCACTGAGGCCACAAAGTTCTTCCGTTGGGACGATCATCCTCTCCGGCCATTATCACCTTGGGATTGGGCGCAAGTCATCTTCCTCCTTCTCGTCGGAATTGTGATTCCGGCCAAACTTGGTAGTGAATTTTTCCGATGTGATTACTTCTCTCTTGGTTTTCTTGTCGCGTTCTCGGAGAATCTAGTAGTTCTCGAGAACACGAAACTCGTGGCTTTGGAAGTCATCCCGAAGATACTCGGCGTGGACGCGAATAGAGGCGGAGCTTCCGAGGGACGCTTACGGTTGGATCTCGTCCTTCCTTCGAGTTACGCGAGGTAATACGTAAATTAGTTTACGTTTCTGCAAAATATTAAATATATGATCATGTCTACACAAGATAAAGTTGCATGCTTAGATGTGTGGTTAAATAATTTGAGAAATTATTTATGCTAAACCTTCCGCTGCACGTAATTAATTTTAAAATTATGAACCCGCATCCATGTCAACATGCACCCGGTCCCAACAATAGTATCAGAGCCGGTTAGTGTTCGACATAATCATATAATTGTTTTTGCGGAAAACTTTGTCATGATCTCAATTTTGGAAAAATTCCAATTATGGAAACTTTCCAATTATGGTAAATTTCCGATTTAGGAATTTCAAGATTTGGAAATCCTCATGAAATTTCGCAAACTTTTGAAATACCTCTGTTACTGAAATTTTATGATAATTGTGAAAACTTTCCATTTTTGGAAACTTTCAAATTTTGGAAATTTCCTATTTTGGAAATTACCTATTTTGAAAATTTTCCAATTTTGGAAATACGTAAGTTTTCTTTGTACTAGAAACTTACAATTATTCTGAAAACCTTTTATTTTGGAAACTTTCCATTTATGGAAAGCTCGAAATTTTGGGCACTTTCTTTCAAGATATTCTAGACAAATTATGGAAATATTAATTGGCATTTAAATTCATAATTAGAAATTAAATTATTTACAAAATTCTTTATTTTGGATTGCGCCTCGGGGAGCCGTCCAATTTAAAGTTAGTTGTTATAATTAAATTTCCTAAAATGAATTTAAACTGTCAAATGTTTAATTTGGATTGAGCCTTGGGGAGCCGTCCAAATTATATTATCAATAAATTCTTATTTTGGATTGAGCCTCGGGGAGCCGTCCAAATTAAGTTATTGATATTAATTTTCCATAAATAGAATTTGTGATCAAATCTTGGAAATTTTTGAGGTGATTCTCAAACGATAATTTCCTTATTTGATTTATGAGGTGATGCTCTTACATATTATTGCCTCCAAAGTTAATTAGAAAAATTATTTCCTATAGAGTATATTTCCTTAAATAAGATTTTCATGAAAATAATATGTGGTTGAATTAAGGGAATCTGTCTCTTAATTTAATAAGATTTGATTTAGAGAAATCAAAGTCTTAAACATATTATTTCCGAAATTGATTATGATAATTTAGGAAATTGTTTCCCAAAACAATTCCTTGAATAAAGTATGAAATTAGAATTAGGAAATCCGGTTCCTAATTCAATTAATGAGACTTGATAAATTAAGTCACATACATACTTTATTAAGGAAATCGTTAGAACATGACATAATTATATGTCATGAATGTGCATAAAAGAAAAGGATGAGACCCAAAACCCCTTACAAAATATTAAGACCAACACCTTCCATTAATATAGTTAGAACCAGAGTTTTGTTTCTCGTTTGGGTTGATGGACACATCCATGCCCGGCTTGAACCTCAACATGTTCAAACCATGGAATTAGTTTATGATTAATATAGTTGGAGTCAGAGGTTAATCCTTAGTTTTGGTTGTTGGACACATCCAAGCTTGACTAAACGGTTGAATGAGCTCCAACCATATTAAAACTATTTCTTGATTAATGGGTCAGCCTTAAGCTTGGAGCATCGATTTATTGTGCCACAGCCAAGGTTGATGTAAAGAGAGGTGCAGTTGGGTGCTATGTATATTGTTGCATACTTGTTAATGAGTTAACAACCCAATGATATATGCAAACATTCAATTAGATGATAGCATAATGTGATAGTTACATATGCGTAATATGTAATCGGTATAATTACCTACCTTCATAGCTAAGAATAACTTGATGGACTTCCGCCATGGTTGTTCTTATCTATGGTTGGATATCAACCTATTTGGAGATGTTCCTACGATCTCCCGAATTGATAAAAAGGGTAATTCAATTCGAAAAATAAATAGGATTTAATTAATGTATATTGATGAATTCTTTATCATTCTCATCACATAACCTCAATTTGTATTTCTAGGATAATCACCTGATCATGTCTTCTCTGAATTTGCGTTCCATTTTGGACACCAATTAGTTAACTAAGGACAAAAGGATTGAAAAGGCACCAAAAGGCACTTGCCATCACTGCGGCAAGGAGGGCCACTGGCGAAGAAACTGCAAGGTTTATCTTGAGTCCTTGAAGAAGAAGGCATCCGATGCCCCATCCTCTTCAGGCATCTTCGTTATTGAATGTCACTCTATTTCCTCGTACACCTGGGTACTTGATACTAGGTGTAACTCACATATATGTAATGACATACATGGGCTAAGGAATAGAAGAAGACTCGTCAAGGGAGAAGCGAATTTGCGAGTTGGAAATGGAGCAAAGATTGCTGCTATTGCCATCGAACATATTTGCTAAAACAGCCTACTGGACTTGTCTTAGAATTGCATAATTGTTATTTTGTTCCTTCGTTAATAAAGAACATTGTATCTATTTCATGCTTGAATAAAAGGGTTACCATTTAACTTTTAGTAACAATTGCTGTTACTTAACTTTAAATGGTGTTCTTTATGGGACCGGAACTTTATGCAATGGTATCTACACGTTAGATTTATCCGGTGACGTTTTCAATATCGAAGTTAGCAACAAACGTACTCGAATAGATAATCAAATAGACTCCTATACGTGGCATTTTCGTCTTGGCCATGTAAGCAAGAAACGCATGACCAAATTACACCGATGTGGAATTCTGGAATCATTTGAACCTGGTTCATTTGATACATGCGAATCATGCTTAAAAGGCATCCTTATCTGTCTGGAAACTGGCATCTGTATACCCACGTATTATCATATCTCCTTCTCCATATATTAGGAACACATCCTTAGTTCTTCTTAAGTACTTAAGGATTGTCTTGACAGCCGCCCAATGATCCATTCCTGGATCAGACTGGTATCTGCTTGTGACGCTCAGAGCATACGATACATCGGGCCTAATACATATCATAGCATACATGATAGATCCTATCGCGGATGCATAAGGAATCTTATTCATGCAAATCCTCTCGTCTTCTGTGCGCAGACACAAAGACTTTGAAAGGTTGATCCCATGCCTGATGGGAAGGTAACCTTTCTTGGATTCCGACATGCTAAACCTTTTTAGCACTCGGTCTATATATGTAGACTGCGAAAGACCAAGCAACCATTTTGATCTATCTCTATAGATTCTAATCTCAAGGATATAGGTTGCTTCTCCCAGGTCTTTCATGGAGAAAGTTTTGGACAACCAAATTTTAACCGACTGTAAGACTGATATATCATTTCCTATAAGTAATATGTCATCGACATATAATACTAGGAATACGACTGCACTCCCACTAACCTTCTTGTACACACAAGATTCGTCAGGATTTTGTGAGAAATCAAACTCTTTGATTGTCTCATCAAAACGGATGTTCCAGCTCCTGGATGCTTGCTTCAGTCCATATATGGATCGCCGAAGCTTGCATATTTTGGTTTTGTCAACCGATGTGAAACCTTCAGGTTGTATCATGTATACATCCTCAAGCAGGTTTCCATTAAGGAAAGCTGTTTTCACATCCATTTGCCATATCTCATAATCATAATAAGCTGCTATGGCCAGGAGCATCCGAATGGATTTAAGCATAGCTACTGGCGAATAGGTTTCGTCATAATCAATTCCTTGTTTCTGACGATATCCTTTTGCCACTAGTCTAGCTTTAAAGGTAACAACATTACCTTCCATGTCGGTTTTCTTCTTGAAAACCCACTTGCACCCTATGGGTTTAATCCCTTCAGGTGGGTTAACCAAGTCCCATACTTGATTTTCGTACATGGAATCCATTTCCGACTTCATGGCTTCAAGCCATTTGTCCCTTTCTGAACTTTTTAGAACATCATCATAACTGATAGGTTCATCGTTCGATTCACTTACGAGAAATCCGTATCTCTCTGAAATATTGCGTGTCCTATCAGATCTACGAAGATATGGTGTTGTTTTAGGTTCAACCGATAGCTCATCATTATGAGTTATTGGTTGTGGGTCTAGACTAGGTGTCTCTGTAATGTCTATTGGAGTTTCTTGAACTTCTTCAAGTTCAATACTACTCCCACTGTTTTCTTGTAAAAGAAATTCTTTTTCCAGAAATACAGCATGCCTTGAAACAAATACCTTTTGTTCCAAGGGATGATAGAATTGGTAACCCTTTGTTTTCCTTAGGGTATCCAATAAATAGACATTTATCAGACTTAGCATCCAATTTGTCTGATACAGTCCGCTTCACATAAGCAGGACAACCCCATATCTTAAGGTGAGTTAAGTGAGGTTTCTTACTATTCCACGTCTCATATGGAGTAGTAGAGACTACCTTGGTCGGGACTCTGTTTAGCAAGTAAACAGTTGTCTTAAGCGCATAGCCCCAAAAGGATTTTGGAAGAGTTGCATGATTCATCATAGATCTAACCATGTCCATCAAGGTTCGGTTACGCCTCTCAGATACACCATTATGCTGTGGTGTATACGGCGGAGTCCATTGAGACAATATCCCATTGTCCCTAAGATAATCTTGAAACTCTTGACTTAAGTATTCACCACCCCGATCGGATCGAAGTATCTTAATACTTTTGCCAAGCTGTTTCTCTACTTCATTTCTGAACTCTTTGAATTTCTCAAAAGCTTCAGATTTGTGTTTCATCAAGAACACATACCCGAATCGTGAGTGATCATCGATAAAGGTAATGAAGTAGCTATAACCTCCTTGTGCAAGAGTTGACATTGGTCCACATACATCAGTATGTATTAGACCAAGCAATTCTCCCACTGGATTACCTTTTCCGGAAAAGGGTAATTTGGCCATCTTGCCTTTTAAGCATTATTCGCATGTATCAAATGAACCGGGTTCAAATGATTCCAGAATTCCACATCGGTGTAATTTGGTCATGCGTTTCTTACTTATATGGCCAAGACGACAATGCCACGTATAGGAGTCTATTTGATTATCTATTCGAGCACGTTTGTTGCTAACTTCGATATTGAAAATGTCACCGGATAAATCTAACGTGTAGATACCATTGCACAAAGTTCCGGTCCCATAAAGAACATCATTTAAAGTTATATAACAACAATTCTTACTAAAAGTTAAATGATAACCCGTTTTATTCAAGCATGAAATAGATACAATGTTCTTTATTAACGAAGGAGCAAAATAACAATTATCCAACTTAAGACAAGTCCAGTAGGGAGCTTTAGCAAATATGTTCCGATGGCAACAACAGCAATCTTTGCTCCATTTCCAACTCGCAAATTCGCTTCTCCCTTGACGAGTCTTCTTCTATTCCTTAGCCCCTGGTATGTCATTACATATATGTGAGCTACACCAGTATCAAGTACCCAGGTGGTTGAAAAAATAGAGTGACATTTAATAACAAAGATACCTGAAGAGGATGGGGCATCGGATGCCTTCTTCTTCAAGGACTCAAGATAAACCTTGCAGTTTCTTCGCCAGTGACCCTCCTTGCCACAGTGATGGCAAGTGCCTTTTGGGATCTTTTCAGTCTTTTTGGCCTTTTTCTTATTCTGTTCTTTGGCCTTCCTCTTAGAGCCTTTCTTTGAGGAACCAACTAACAGTACCGTCTTCTGATCCTGCTTCACAGAAGGCTCTATAGTCTTCAGCAGGTTGAGCAACTCAGAAATGGTAGTCTCCAGCTTGTTCATCCGATAGTTTATCACAAATTGTGAATAACTTTTGGGCAAACAATGCAGAATTAAGTCAATACTTAGTTCATGATCTATTGCAAATCCGAGTGTGCTTAGTCGCTCAATGTACCCCAACATCTTCAACACAAACTGTGAGACAGAAGTGCCTTCCTGCATCTTAGAGGTGAAGAGGATTCTGGAGACCTCGAACCTTTCAGATCTCGCCTGCTCGTCAAACAGCTCATGAAGATGGAAGATGATGGTATAAGCATCCATATGCTCATGCTGCTTTTGTAGCTCAGGTACCATAGCGGCTAGCATGATGCAACTCGCAAGTTCAGAATCGGTGACATGTTTCTGATAGGCCACTAACTGGTCTGGAGTTGCATTTTCGGGAGGACGGTTGGGAAGTTGGTCTTCAAGGACATAAGCAAGCTTTTCTGCCTTGAGGACTATCCTCAGGTTTCGAAGCCAATCCATGAAGTTTGGCCCAATCAGCTTATTGGTGTCCAAAATGGAATGCAAATTCAGAGAAGACATGATCAAGTGATTATCCTAGAAATACAAATTGAGCTTATGTGAGAAGAATGATAAAGAATGCATCAACATAGATTAATTAAATCCTATTTATTTTTCGAATTGAATAACCCTTTTTATCAATTCGGGAGATTGTAGGAACATCTCCAAATAGGTTGATATCCAACCATAGATAAGAACAACCATGGCTGTGGCCATCAAGTTATTCTTAGCTATGAAGGTAGGTAATTATACCGATTACATATCACATATATGTAACTATCACTTTATGCTATCAACTAATTGAATGTTTACATAAATCATTGGGTTGTTAAATCATTAACAATTATGCAACAATATACATAGCACCCAACTGCACCTCTCTTTACATCGACCTTGGCTGTGGCACAACAAATCGATGCTCCAAGCTTAAGCCTAACCCATTAATCAAGAAATAGTTTTAATATGGTTGGAGCTCATTCAACCGTTTAGTCAGGCTTGGATGTGTCCAACAACCAAAACTAAGGATTGACCTCTGACTCCAACTATATTAATCATAAACTAATTCCATGGTTTAAACATTTGAGGTTCAAGCCGGGCATGGATGTGTCCATCAACCCAAACAAGAAACAAAACTCCGGTTCTGACCATATTAATGGAAGGTGTTGGCCTTAATATTTTGTAAGGGGTTTTGGGTCTCATCCTTTTCTTTCTAAGCACATTCATGACATATAATTATGTCATGTACTAACGATTTCCTTAATAAAGTATGTATGTGACTTAATTTATCAAGTCTCATTAATTGAATTAGGAACCGGATTTTCTAATTCTAATTTCATACTTTATTTAAGGAATTATTTTAGGAAATAATTTCCTAAATTGTCATATCAATTTCGGAAATAATATGTTTAAGACTTTGATTTCTCTAAATCAAATCTTATTAAATTAAGAGACAGATTCCCTTAATTCAACCACATATTATTTTCATGAAAATCTTATTTAAGGAAATAAACTCTATAGGAAACAATTTTCCTAATTAATTTTGGAGACAATAATATGTAAGAAATTAAATAAGGAAATTATCGTTTGAGAATCACCTCAAATATTTCCAAGATTTGATCACATATTTTATTTATGGATTAATTAATTACAACAAATTATTTTCTTTGGGTGGCTTTCCGAGGCTCAGATACCCAAAGAAAAGAAATTTGTCGTAAATCTAATTTGGCCCGCTCCCCGAGGCATAGCCAAATTAAACTTGACAATTCTTATTCAAAATAGGAAATTAAATTACAACAACTAACTTTAATTTGGGTGGCTCCCCAAGGCACTCCCCAAAGTAAAGAATTTTGTTAATAATTTAAAACCAATTCGAATTTAATTGTCAATTAATGATCCATAAATTTGTCTAGACTTTCTTGAATGAAAGTGCCCAAAATTGTGAGCTTTCCATAATAGGTTTTCAGAATAATTGTAAGTTTCTGGTACAAAGAAAACTTACATATTTCCAAAATTGAAAATTTCCAAAATAGGAAATTTCCAAAATTGGAAAGTTTCCAAAAATGGGAAGTTTTCACAATTATCATAAAATTTCAGAAACTAGGATATTTCAAAAGTTTGCGAAATTTCATGAGGATTTCCAAACTTTGAAATTCCTAAATCTAAAATTTATCATAATTGGAAAGTGTCCATAATTGGAAAATTTTCCAAAATTGAGATCATGACAAAGTTTTCCGCAAAACAATTATATGATTATGTCGAACACAAACCGGCTCTGATACCACTGTTGGGACCGGGTGCTTGTTGACATGGATGCGGGTTCGTAATTTTAAAATTTATTACGTGCAGCGGAAGATTTAGCATAAATAATTTTCTAAATTATTTAACCACACATCTAAGCATTCAACCTTATATTGTGTAGACATGATCATATATTAAAATTTTGCAGAAAGTAAACTAATTTACGTATTACCTCGCGTAACTCGAAGGAAGGGACGAGATCCAACCGTAAGCGTCCCTTGGAAGCTCCGCCTCTATTCGCGTCCACGCCGAGTTTTCTTCGGGATGACTTCGCAAAGCCACGAGTTTCGTGCCGACAAGAACTACTAGAATCTCCAAAGGCACAACAAGAATACCAAGAGAGAGATGGGAAGACTAACCACCAAACGAAGAACGGAATCAAGATTCCGGGAGGAAGGCAGGAGTTGCGCCCGCTTCTTCTTCTTCTTCGGCAGCTGCTTGGTGGATGAAGCTCACGGCAACAAAGGGGTCCTCCTTTTAGGACCGGCGACACTAGAGGAAGGAGAGGGAGAGAAGGAGAGAGAGAGGGCTTATTTTTAGATCTTTTAGATTAATCTCCAAGCCTTGCCTTGGTTCCTTTATATAGTATCCTCTCAATCGCCAAGTCTCCTTTTTATGGAATAAATTTTCATAAGAAATTTATCATATAAATTTTTCTATGAATTATTCCATCATGCCAAGTTTTTATCATAATTTAATTTATAATAAAAACAACAATGTCTCCCTTTTTATTATGAAATAAATTTTCACAAGAAATTTATTATATAAATTTTTCTTATCATGGAAAAATCAATTCATAATTGATTTTATAAAATAAAATAAACTATTCAAAGTTTATTTTAATTTCAATGAAAATAATAAACCAAACTTTGATTTATAAAAATTTATATATATTATCCATAATTTTATAAAACAAACCACGCTCGGTTTATTTTATAATTTGAACCAAACAATTTGGTTCTCCCCTTTTAATGTGGCCGGCCAAACAAAGAGGGTGGGGACCCTCTTTGGCCGGCCAAACCCAAGCCTATTGTAACGCCCGCTTTTTTTTTCCATAAAGCGGCGTTACGTTAACATGAGTAGGGCAGGTAGACATCATAAGGCAGCGGACTCACTTTAACTTTACTCATACATGCCCTACTACCATTCTTAACATAATGACATGGAAACTTGACATATTGACTTCATACTTAGGCATCATATCATGTCATACTTAACCTCACATCATAGAGTTCCAAAAGTCATTATTCAAGCATATAAGTAACCAAGGTAAAGTTCTAGCATAAACGGTAAACATATGGTTTCCTGGGCCAAGTCACTACCACACACATGCGTTCTTGCCCTCCTGCTGCTTCCTTATTGTCCCCTTGAATGATCTGCGGTATAAGGAAATAAGACTATCAGCACACAGGCTTAGTAAGACTCTTTCCTACTCACAAAAAAACCATTCATCATTTCATAATGAGCATATGAAACATTAACATACTTGGTGCTCTACTTAGAACATAACAACTTGAATCACTTATCATATACTTGACATGACATGAACATAAAATAAGTGAACATTCCTAGCATGGCATGAGACATGGTATAAACGTAAACATAGTAAACATTCTAAGCATGGCATGATACATGGCATAAACGTAAACATTAATAAACATTCTTAGCATGGATCATAATACATGGTATACATGGTATAAACATAACA
>JAGFNQ010002576.1:724695-784785 GCA_024364735.1 Boesenbergia rotunda | reverse complement strand
AATCCTTGAATAGTCCCAAGCCCTAAAGGGTCTTAGGTACTCCAAAAATCCCAAAAATTATATTTATCTCTAAACATTATAAGAACACATTAGAAACATGATTAAGATTTTTAGCATCCTCATGGACCCAAAAATCCTTGTGGCCGAAACCCTTAGGACTAGGGTTCTTGGTTTTTTTTCTTTCAACATCAAATCCCAAAAACCAACCATTATATTATGCTAAAAACATAAGGAACTATTATACCACAGGAGAGGGAGTCTTACCTTGGTTGATCTTGATTTTTAGACCTTAAAAGAGAAGGAAATTGTAAATCCTTGGACACTTGAACCCCCTTGCCCTTGTAGCCTTGGAAAACCTTTAGATCTTGGTGATGAGACCTTCTTGTGGAGCTTTTCCAAGGGAGAACCTTTCCTTGAGGTTTCGGCTAGGATGAGGGAGGAGGAGAAGAAAAATGAAATTGATGGAAGGAAGAAGGTAACTCCCAAACCCCTTCTTTATAACACATTAAGGAGGGTAAGTGAAGAGTCATGGTGTCTTTTCCTCTTCCCTTAAGCCTTAACCAAACTCCATTTCATTTCCTCATAGCACTCCCTTGCTAGGTGAATTGGTTAGAGCATGCATGGTTGTATAAGAGGTCCAAGGTTCAATCCTTGGTCCATGCACCTTATTTTAATTTTATTTTCCTTTTATTTTTCTATTATTTTCCGCAAAATTCGAAAATTCTCTAAAAATTTCCCCATAATTATATTAATATTTCTCATTAAAACCCCTTTATATTTATATAATTTTTACCTAAAATTCTCCAATAATTATGGTACTAAAAAGCCCATATAAGGCCCATTAGTACTTAGTTTTCTCAATTTAAATGAGAAAATATGGATTTCTAGGCCAAATTTTGTATTAAATATTTCAGGTCCTCGGAAAATTATCTAGACATGCTCAATATTTAGGAAAATATTAAGAGAATTTTTCGGGTCGTTACAATCCCCCATACCTCGTGAAAGTTCGTCCTCGAACTTAGAATAGCTCCGGGTACTTGCGCCTCATCTCGTCCTCGTGTTCCCAGGTAGCTTCTTCGAACCGTTGACTTTGCCATAGGACCTTGACCAAGGGTACCTCCTTACTCCTCAGCTTCTTGACTTCCCTATCCAAAATCTGGATGGGTCTGCTCTCATAACTTAGGTCCTCCTGCACTTGTACTGTCTGTGGCTCGATCACTTGGTCCATATTTGGGATACACTTTTTAAGCAAGGACACATGGAATACGTTATGGATAGCTGACATCTCTGGAGGCAGCTCTAGCTCATATGCCACTTTACCGACTCTTTTCAGAATCAGGTACGGCCCCACATAGCGCGGACTTAGTTTTCCTTTCTTCCCAAATCTTGTCACCCCCTTCATAGGAGCCACTTTGAGAAACACCCAATCTCCAACATTAAATTCCAGTGGTCTACGCCAGACATCGGCATAACTCTTCTGCCGGCTCTGAGCAGTTTCTATCCGTTGTCGAATATTTTGTATAGCTCGGGTGGCGCTGTCGATAACATCCGTTGTGAGCCCCATTTCCTTCTTTTCACCACCCTCGTACCAACAGATCGGAGACCTACATCTCCTCCCATACAAGGCTTCATAAGGTGCCATTCCGATAGTAGCTTGGTAGCTATTATTGTAAGTGAATTCTGCTAAGCATAGATATCGACACCAACTTCCCTTGAAATCCAGGGCACAAGCTCTCAACATATCTTCTAGTATTTGATTCACCAGTTCAGTTTGCCCGTCAGTCTAAGGGTGAAAGGCGGTGCTAAATCGTAATTTAGTGCCGAGAGACTTCTGAACGCATTCCCAAAAATGCGAAGTAAAGCGACCATCCCTATCTGAGATGATGGTCTTGGGAACTCCATGAAACCTAATTACTTCCTTAACATATACTTGAGTCAGTTGCTCAATCGAATAAGTCATCTTGATCGCCAAGAAGTGAGCAGACTTTGTCAGCCTATCAACAATTACCCATATTGCATCATATCCATTCGTAGTCCTAGGAAGCCCTGAAATGAAATCCATAGAGATGTCTTCCCATTTCCACTTCGGAATCGTTAGTGGCTGCAGAACTCCTCCGGGTCGCTGGTGTTCTGCTTTTACTTGCTGGCAAGTCCTGCAAGTACTAACATGCTGAGCCACATCCCTCTTCATACCGGACCACCAAAACCTCTCCTTCAGATCCTGATACATCTTGGTGGATCCTGGATGCATCGAATAAGGGGTTTCGTGAGCTTTCGTCAGTATTTTCCTTCGAAGCTCCGGATCATTAGGGATACATAGACGATCCCTAAGGTATAGTACCCCCCCTTTGGCGATATGAAACCATCGCCCTTTCTTTCTAGGATCTCCTGTTTTATTTTCTGGAGACTCAGATCACCATTTTGTTTTTCCAATATGTCCTCACATTGCGTGGGTGATATTGTCATGGTGGAAAGTCGCCCGGAGATGACTTCGACCCCAAAATTCATAATTTCTCTTTCAAGTGGTCGGGGTAATTTAGATATGGACATCAAGGTGGCGCTTGATTTCCGGCTGAGTGCATCGGCCACTTTGTTTGCCTTTCCTGGATGATAGAAGATCTCGCAGTCATAGTCCTTTACCAACTCAAGTCATCTGCGTTGTCTCATATTCAGGTCCTTCTGAGTGAAGAAATATCGCAGACTCTGGTGGTCTGTATAAATTCGACACTGCGCTCCGTACAGATAATGCCTCCATATCTTAAGAGCGAAGACCACCGCGGCCAGTTCCAGATCATGAGTGGGGTAATTCTGTTCGTATTCCTTGAGTTGTCTAGAGGCATAGGCAATAACTTTTCCATTCTGCATAAGTACAGCTCCAAGTATTAGTTTGGAGGCATCGCTATACATGTCAAAGCTCTGATTACATTCTGGAAGGGTAAGGATTGGTGCGCTTGTGAGTCTCCTTTTTAGTTCCAAGAAACTCTTTTCACAGGCTTCCGTCCATTCGTACTTCTTATCCTTCCGGGTGAGAGCCGTTAAAGGGGCTGCAATCCTCGAGAAATCCTCCATAAATTTTCTATAATAGCCTGCCAACCCCAGAAAACTTCTGATCTCGCTGGCGTTCTTCGGCCGGCTCCAGTTATTCACAGCTTCAACCTTCATTGGATCTACCATAACCCCGTCTTTAGAAATAATATGGCCCAAAAAGCCCACTTGGTCGAGCCAGAACTCACATTTGGAAAATTTCGCGTATAGTTGCTTTTCCCGAAGAATCTCTAATACTATCTTCAGGTGCTCAGTGTGCTCTTCTTGGGTCCTCGAATAAATAAGGATATCGTCGATGAAGACGATCACAAATTTGTCGAGGAACGACGAGAACACCCGATTCATAAGGTCCATAAACATAGCAGGAGCATTCGTCACGCCGAAAGGCATAACAACAAACTCAAAGTGCCCGTACCTTGTTCGGAAAGCCGTCTTTGGAATATCCTCCTGTTTTACCCTAACTTGATGATACCCAGACCTCAAATCAATTTTTGAGAAAACAGTGACTCCCTTTAATTGGTCAAACAGGTCATCTATCCTCGGAAGGGGATACCTGTTCTTGATAGTTACGTTGTTCAACGCTCGATAATCTATGCACATGCGCATAGATCCATCTTTCTTCTTCACAAACAGTACTGGAGCTCCCCACGGGGAATGACTAGGGCGAATAAATCCCTTATCTAGCAACTCCTGTAGCTGTTCCTGAAGTTCCTTTAATTCAACCGGCGCCATACGGTAAGGTGCCTTGGAGATCGGGTTAGTACTAGGAATTAATTCGATCTCAAATTCCACTTCTCTATCAGGAGCTAATCCTGGTAACTCATCTGGGAACACCTCTGGGTAATCACATAGCACCCGGACATCTTCCAGCTTCTGATTCTTCACTTGACTGGTATCAACCACATATGCTAGAAATCCAGTACATCCTTTGTCTAACATCTTCTGAGCTTGGAGAGTTGATAAATATTTCCCGGTTCTTTTCCTTGGCTCTCCGATGAATTCGAACATAGAACTTGCCTCAGGTCGAAAAACCACCTTTCATTTACGGCACTCAATAGAAGCACCGTATTTACCCAGGAAATCCATTCCCATTATAACATCATAATCTTTCATGTCGAGTACTATCAGATCGCAGTAAAGTTCCCTTTCTGCAATTCCGACCGGCACCGCACACAGCATATGAGTGGATGTCATTATTTCTCCCGAGGGTAGGGTCATTAAGAACCTGTAGTCTAACACTTGCGGAAGCCTATCTATCTTCTTGGTAAAGGGCACCGAAATGAACGAGTGCGTTGCCCCAGTATCAAATAATGCAGTAGCATATTGACTGGAAATAAGTATCTGACCTGTGACAACCGTAGAAGCTTCCGCAGCGTCCTCCTTGGTAACCGAGAAAACCCTGGCATTTGTCATTGTTGGGGAGGCTTCCAACATCGGGGCCCCTTCCAGCTCGGCTGGCATATAGTGCAACTTTGTTGGTGCACCCTGGTACTGAGCCAGTGGTTGGGGAGGGGCCTGGTTCTTTGTAGGACAATAAGCTGCCATATGTCCTTCCACACCACAGGTGAAACACCGGTTCATACCCTTGCGGCATTCCCCGGAGTGATTCTTCCCGCATGTCGCGCATGGGGAAAACTTGGTCTGTTTATTTGCTGGGCCCCCTTGAGAGTTGTTCCATGACTTCCGTTTACCACCTTGATCCCCCTTCCCGCTAACGTGGTTGCTCTGTGACCTTTGTCCTCCTAAGCGATCATTAACGGAAAGATCATTAAGGATAATGAGAGAAAGAATCGAGGATTCCGGTGTGAACTTGATTCTTACTTTCATTCATCGCCTTCGGTTGCTGATTGATATTGTTCAGATAGTGCTCAGTGAGTAGGGCACTACTAAACAGTTCCTCGGCGGTCTGGGGTCTGCTAACTCCGCCAGCCACATTCAGATCTATTTCAGGCCGCAACATTCTTAGCATAAGTCGGACCCTCTCCTTCTCAGTACGGACCAACTCAGGGCACAGTCGAGCCAGTCGATTGAATTTCTTCACGGCCTCATTGACCGAGAGATCGCCCTGTCGGAATTCCGTGAATTCGTCGTAGTGTTTGTTCGTGACCCGCATGTTGAAGAATTCTTCAAAAAACTCAGATTCGAAATCTGCCCACGCCATCTGGTCCACCGGTCTCTTGGCCTTAACTCTTTCCCACCACATTCTGGCATCCCCAGACAGGCAGAATGACGCACACTTGATCTTCTCATGCCCAGGCCAGTCCAGCAGCTCTAGGGTACTTTCCATCGTCTTGAACTATGCCTGGGCATCCCAAGGTTCGCCAGCACCCGAGAAATTCTCCGGTTTCAGCCTTAACCACTGGATCAGGTAAGCCTCCTGTCGTGCCACAGTGGTCGAGCCCGGCGGAGGAGTGTGCGTAACCGTAGGCGCCACAGGTATAGCAGTCTGGTTCACTGGTGGAGTAGTAGAGTTTTCCTGTTGGTTCATCAAGGTATTAATGGTCTGCTGCTGCTGGGTGACTTGGCGCTGAAGTTGGGTCACTAATTGCATCAGATTAGGCGATGGGGTTGCCTCGTTAAGTCGGTTACTCTGTCTTCTAGCCATGTTCTTCTTCACCCAAGACCAGTATGGCCAATATCAGTTTTTTTTACCCCTATATCATTCCAAATATTTGATTCATAAAAGAAGATAAAATACCGTTCATGGTTACATATCCTAAGGTACTTTTCATCATAACTATCGTTCATACTTGCATATCCTAAAATCATAAAACATCCTACTACTATAAGATATGTAAAGAGGTACTTACTTGGAAGCGGCAGGAAGAGGGCTTGATGTGTGTGTAGTGAGATGGTAACCGCTCTGATACCAACCTGCAACGCCCGTTTTTTTTTGTTCCATAAAGCGGCGTTACGTTAACATGAGTAGGGCAGGTAGACATCATAAGGCAGCGGACTCACTTTAACTTTACTCATACATGGCTTACTACGATTCTTAACATAATGACATGGGAACTTGGCATATTGACTTCATACTTAAGCATCATATCATGTCATACTTAACCTCACATCATAGAGTTCCAAAAGTCATTATTCAAGCATATAAGTAACCAAGGTAAAGTTCTAGCATAAACGGTAAACATATGGTTTCCTGGGCCAAGTCACTACCACACACATGCGTTCTTGCCCTCCTGCTGCTTCCTCATTGTCCCCTTGAATGATCTGCGGTATAAGGAAATAAGACTATAAGCACACAGGCTTAGTAAGACTCTTTCCTACTCACAAAAAAACCATTCATCATTTCATAATAAGCACATGAAACATTAACATACTTGGTGCTCTACTTAGAACATAACAACTTAAATCACTTATCATATACTTGACATGGCATGAACATAAACATAAGTGAACATTCCTAGCATGGCATGAGACATGGTATAAACGTAAACATAGTAAACATTCTAAGCATGACATGATACATGGCATAAATGTAAACATAATAAACATTCTTAGCATGACATAATACATGGTATAAACATAACATAATAAACATTCTTAACATGGCATAATACATGGTATAAACATAACATAATAACATTCTTAGCATGGCATAATACATGGTATAAACATGTCTATAAGGTGTAAACCAACCTGTATGGCATAAACATAGGCATACTTCCTATCATAGCATATGAGCCTCTTCTTAACATAATCATGACATAGATCATTTACTCTCATGCATATTTCTTAACATTAAGCGTAAGCATAAAACTTTATTAGCATAGCATAATGCATAACATGAATGAATGCATGAGTGGAATGCATATACATAAGGATGCTTAACTTTTAAAAACATACTTTTAAATGTTTAAACATAATCATCATATCATTGGGGTCCCCGGCTTGTACCACATACATACATCATAAGCGCGCATCCCTAGCAAATCCGAGGTAGCGAGCCCCGACCTACTAGGGTAAGGACAGCATAGTCGGTAGTCCCCGAACCGAGGCGTTCTTAAGGAGCCCATCCCTGTTGCACAGCTCCGGTAGTGCCAGAACCGTGGACAACATAGTCGGTAGTCCATAACCGAGGCGTTCTTAAGGTGCCCATCCCTTGGACCCATACTTCGGTCCGGTACAAGCCCATTCATAAAGTAAAATATTTTACATGTTTCATCATTCATAAGATATTCATAGCATAACCATGTTACATAAAGCATGACTTAACACATGCTTGTCCTTTCATTGTTCATACTTATTGCATAGCATCATGATGCCTGGAAGGCATGAGCATTATCTTCATTCATAAACATGATATGCATCTTCTTTCATAAACATGACATGCATCTTTATTCATATAACATGGCATGCATCATTATTCATACAACATGGCATGCATCTTCATACATAAAACATGGCATGCATACCTAAACATCATTCTTATTCCTAGTACTTGCATGATCATAGCATATAAGGTAAGCATTGCATCGAACATGACATGTTTTCATAGACATTTATCCTACTACATAGAGCTTGTATGATCATGATACATAAGGTAAACATTGCATTTCATGCCTAAGCATGATATCTATCTCAAGCATGCATAGGTAGGATTTCCATAACATTCTACCTACCATTCAAGTACATGGCATAGAACATAAAACATTCACAGTAAACCCTATTAAGCATGGCATCCAATCATAACATACAACATAAAACATGGTGCTTAAGGTTAGGGTTATAGGTAACATGATTTCTACCACATGCTTGAACCTTTATATATATATTCTTCATGATAAGCATAAACCATCATTCTTTGAACCCTAACTCCACCCCAAACCCTAGATACATGATTTGGCCGAAACCTATAAGGAGGAGTTCCATCAATTCCATAAACATGTAAGATAGCATAAGGTAAAGGAACAACCATACATCATCTATGAGACCATAGGAAGCCATTAGGGCTCATGATTAGGGTTAACCCTAACCTTTAGCCCTCCTTCCTAGGGCTAGCCGAAACCTATAAGGCCATGGGTGCATGGAAAATTCCATTAAAATCCCCAATCAACCCTTGAACACCAATCATACCATACCATAGGGGCCATTGGGGCCCTTACTTGAAGCAAGTCCTAACTTTCTGCCCTATTATCAATCTTGGCCGAAACTTGTTGTAACGCCCATTTTTTTTTCATAAAGCGGTGTTACGTTAACATACTTAGGGCATGTAGACATCATAATGCAGCGGAAACTTTTAACTTACACCTACATGCACTTACTACTCTTCCTAACATCATAACATGGGAACTTGGCATATTAACTTTATACTTGCATCATATCATGTCGTACTTGGCATCATGTCATATTTAGCATCATGTCATACTTAGCATCATGTCATAGAGTCACATTCAAGCCCATAATAGTAAAGGTAAAGTTCTGTCATAAGACGAGAAAACATATTGCTCCTTGGCCAAGTCACTATCACACACATGCTTTAAGGCCCTCCTGCTGCTTCCTTACTGTCCCCTTGCATGATCTGCGGTATAAGGAAATAAAACTATAAGCACACAGGCTTAGTAAGACTCTTTCCTACTCACTAAAACCATTCATCACTTAATCATGAGCACCTGAAACATTAACATACTTAGTGCTTTACTTCATCATAAGCCTTTACGATCACTTAGCATACATTCAACATGGCATGAACATAACTTAATCACATTCGTAGCATGACATAAACATGAACATGAAAACATTCATAGCATGGCATCATACTTGGCATAGACATAAACATCATAAACATTCATAGCATGAACCTAAATAAAATCATGGCATCCTAACTTAGCACAAACATAATTAAATCATGGCTTCATAAATTAGCATGAACATAAATAAAATCATAGCATCCTAACCTAGCATGAACATAATTGAATCATGGCATCCTAAACTAGCATGAACATAAATAAAATCATGACATCCTAACTTAGCATAAACATAATTAAATCATGGCATCCTAACCTAGCATGAACATAAATAAAATCATGGCATCATAAATTGGCATAAACATAATTAAATCATGGCTTCATAAATTAGCATGGACATAAATAAAATCATAGCATCCTAACCTAGCATAAACATAATTAAATTATGGCATCCTAAACTAGCATGAACATAAATAAAATCATGGCATCCTAACTTAGCATAAACATAATTAAATCATGGCATCCTAACCTAGCATGAACATAAATAAAATCATGACATCCTAACCTAGCATAAACATAATTAAATCATGGCTTCATAAATTTGCATAACATACCGTGCATAAACTTACTTTGCATACTATTCTTATCATATATATAATGCATAACATGGATGGATGCATGTGGCAATTGTGCATTTATATATAAGGATGCTTAATCTTTAAAACATGCTTTTAAATACTTTAACATAATCATAACATTCATTGGGCCCTGGCTTGTACCACATTCATACATCATATGCGCGCATCCCTAAGTAAATACGAGGTAGCTAATCTCGACCTACTAGGGTAAGGACAGCTTCATCGGTAGTCCCGAACCGTAAGGACAGCTTCATCGGTAGTCCCAAACCGTGGACAACTTCATCGGTAGTCCAGAACCGTGGACCTTACTTAGGTCCGGTACAAGCCCATAAAATAAAATAAAATGCTTTCACATGCTTTTTCATTCATAATCATTCATAGCATTTTCATTCATTCATCATACTTAACATCATCATTATGCCTTGAAGGCATGAACTTTAACTTCATTCATCATTTTCATTCTTAGACATGGCATATGTACACATCATTCATAAAGCATGGCATACATACATATCATTCATAAAACATGGCACATGTCCAAACATTCATGACCTAACATATAATTCATGACATATAAACTAAGGGTTTGGTTAACATAGAATTCTTCCACCTTACTTAAACATACATCTTAATAACCTATACCCAAGCATCTTGGTAGGTTTAACCCCACCCTAGCCCTAGGTTAGATCCTTGGCCGAAAGCCCCAAGGAAACCCTAGGTCCATGAAACTTCACATAGCTTCCCAAACCACCTCTCCTACATACATACTAGGCCATAGGAAACATTTGATTCCATACTTAAGACCAACCCTAATCCTTTAACCCTAGTCTTGCTCTTGGCCGAAACTTCAAGGCCATGGGGGCATGGAGAAATTCCATTAAAACCCCAAATCAATTGCTTAAACACCAACCATACCCTACCATAGGGCCATTGGGGCCCTTACTTAAAATAAGTCCTAACTTTCCACCCTATTAGGGCACTTGGCCGAAACCTATAGGGTTTTTAGGCCATGGGAAACATTCACATAAACACCCTCCATCTCCTTTATATCATGATAAAACATAAAACACATACTTGAGGTTTTGGACCCAACCCTACCCATGGGTTCTTGATATTGGCCGAAACCCTAGGGTATCCTAGGGTACCCCAAAAATTCCTAAAAATTATATTTAATTCCTAAACATCATGAGAGAACATTTAACAATATTATCAAGATTTTTAGCATCATCATGGACCCTAAAACCTAGTGGCCGAAACCCATAGGGTCTCTAGGGTGCTTGGTTTTGTTTCTTTCAACTTCAAGTCCCAAAAACCAACCAATAAATCATGCTAAAACATAAGGAACTATTATACCACAGGTGAGGGAGTCTTACCTTGGTTGATCTTGATTTTTAAACCTTAAAAGAGAAGGAAATTGTAAAATCTTTGGACCCTTGAACCCCCTTGTCCTTGTATCCTTGGGAAGCCTTTAGATCTTGGAGATGAGACCCTCTTGTGAAGCTTTTCCAAGGACAATTCCTCCTTATGGTGTTCGGCTAGGATGAGGGAAGGAGGAGGAAGAAAATGCAAAGTGATGGAAAGAAAATGTAACTCCCAAACCCCCATCTTTATAACCCATCAAGGAGGTAAATGAAGAGTCTCTCCATGACCCTTCATCTTCTTCTAAGCCTTAACCAATATCCACTTCATTCCCTCATAACATTCCCTTGCTAGGTGAGTTGGTTAGAGCATGCATGGTCGTACAAGAGGTCCAAGGTTCAATCCTTGGTCCATGCACCTTATTTTTATTTTATTTTTCTTCTTTTTTTTTCCTAAAATTCTGAAAATCCTCTAAAAATTCCCCCATAATTATGTTAATATTTCCCATTAGAATCCTTTATATTTATATTAATTTTCACCTAAAATCCACCAATAATTTTGGTACTAAAAAGCCCATATAAGGCCCATTAGTGCCCTTTTTCCCAATTTAAATGAGAAAACATGGATTTTCTAGGCCAAAGTTCGCATTAATATTTCTAGGTTCCTCGGAAAATTATCTAAACATGCTTAATATTTTAAGGAAATATTAAGAGAATTTTCGGGGTCGTTACACTTGTAGGGTCTCTAGGCCATGTGAAAATTCACATAAATCATCCTCCATCTCCCTTATATCATGATAATACACAAAGTACATACTTGAAGGGTTAAAACCAACCCTAGACATGGAATCCTTGAATAGTCCCAAGCCCTAAAGGGTCTTAGGGTACTCCAAAAATTCCCAAAAATTATTAAGATTTTTAGCATCCTCATGGACCCAAAAGTCCTTGGTGGCCGAAACCCTTAGGACTAGGGTTCTTGGTCTTTTTTTCTTTCAACATCAATCCCAAAAACCAACCATTATATTATGCTAAAAACATAAGGAACTATTATACCACAGGTGAGGGAGACTTACCTTGGTTGATCTTGATTTTTAGACCTTAAAAGAGAAGGAAATTGTAAATCCCTTGGACACTTGAACCCCCTTGCCCTTGTAGCCTTGGAAAACCTTTAGATCTTGGTGATGAGACCTTCTTGTGGAGCTTTTCCAAGGGAGAACCTTTCCTTGAGGTTTCGGCTAGGATGAGGGAGGAGGAGGAAGAAAAATGAAATTGATGGAAGGAAGAAGGTAACTCCCAAACCCCCTTCTTTATAACACATTAAGGAGGGTAAGTGAAGAGTCATGGTGTCTTTTCCTCTTCCCTTAAGCCTTAACCAAACTCCATTTCATTTCCTCATAGCACTCCCTTGCTAGGTGAATTGGTTAGAGCATGCATGGTTGTACAAGAGGTCCAAGGTTCAATCCTTGGTCCATGCACCTTATTTTTATTTTATTTTTCCTTTTATTTTCTATTATTTTCCGCAAAATTCCGAAAATTCTCTAAAAATTTCCCCATAATTATATTAATATTTCTCATTAAAACCCCTTTATATTTATATTAATTTTTACCTAAAATTCTCCAATAATTATGGTACTAAAAAGCCCATATAAGGCCCATTAGTACTTAGTTTTCTCAATTTAAATGAGAAAATATGGATTTCTAGGCCAAATTTTGTATTAATATTTCCAGGTCCCTCAGAAAATTATCTAGACATGCTCAATATTTTAAAAAAATATTAAGAGAATTTTCTGGGTCGTTACATGGCGTCCATGAGACTAGGCGCCTGACAGGTAACAGGCGCCTGAGCTGAGGTATTTCTACGGGTGAGAAGCTGAGCTGGAAGGTTCGCCACGTCAGCATCTCAGGCGCCCGTGAGCCATCAGGCGCCTTAGAGGTCCCAGGCACCCAAGACTGAGAGATAGATTTATGGCCTAGTCTACAGATAAGTATGCGCTCGATTCGCTGCATGTGGCAGACACCCAAGAGCCCAGAGGCGCCCGAGAACAACCTATATAAGGGCCTTCACCCCTTTGCTTCCACAACAATTTAGAACAGCTTTTTTGTGACTCAAGCACTCAAACGCTCTCCGTATTTCATCCATGCTCAAGGTTCCCACGCCAACAATGATCAAGATCGACGACACGCTACCCGAGATGCTTCGCAAATCCCTCAGTGTCGTTGGTATATTATTTTAGTTGTTTAATTTTGTACTCAAAGTTTACAGTTGTGCATCTTCTTCGAGATATAGAATTGCTTAATGAAAATGTTCAAGGACTGTGGGCCTTGGAGTAGGAGCCATTAAAGACTTCGAACCATGTAAAAAGAAACTGTGTTAGTATTGTTTCTTCTCTTTTTCCGCTGCGTATATTCTTTTCTGAAAAAAATTTCTAATAATTGCTATTCACCCCACTCTATCGATTACAACGATCCCACAAGTGGTATCAGAGCGGGTAGCTCAATCTTGGTGAAACTGCGAATTGACCAATTTTTTCGGATTTAATCGTTAAATATTTTTTTTCATATTTTTCGTTTGTAAAATTTTCGTTCTTCGAGGTTGGTGCAACACCACTCGAATTTTTTTCTTTGAATTCTTTTTATACCGCACTACTAATCCAAGACTAAGTCTTGGAACAATTTTGTTGTTTTTTAAAAAAATTTTTCAGGTTCATTAATGGCCATGCAAGAAGGCTATAGCACTGCACGTCCTCCTCTGTTCTCCGGAGAGGATTTCTCCTACTAGAAGAGCAGAATGGAGGTCCATCTTAAAACTCAGGTGGAAATGTGGATTACAATCCAGTTTGGACTGGAAATCCCGAAGAACTCACAAGGTGAAGTTCAGGGGTATTCTGAGTGGGACGCTTCACACAAAAAGTGTTGGGACCGGGTGCATGTCGACAAGGATACGGGTTCGTAAAATTTAAAATTTTTACGTGCAGCGGAAGAATTAGCATAAAATAATTTCCTAAATTATTTTAACCACGTATCTATCATGCAACCTTATGGTGTGTTGACATAATCATAAAATAAAATATTGCGGAATAGTAAACTAATTTACTAAGTACCTTTCGTAACTCGAAGTAAGAGGACGAGGTCCAACCGTAGCGTCCCTTGGAAGCTCCGCCTCTATTCGCGTCCATGCCGAGTTTTCTTCGGGATGACTTCGCAAAGCCACGAGTTTTGTGCCGATGAGAACTACTAGGTCCTCGGAAGACACAACAAAGAAGATCAAGAGAGGAAAGGGAAACTAACCAACAAAGAAACGGAATCGAATTCCGAGAAGAGAGGAGTCGCTATCCGCTTCTTCTTCTTCTTGTTTCGTTTCTCCTTCTTCTTGAAGCTCACGGCAACCACCTTGATGAGAGGATGCGCCGACCCTAGGGTTGGTGTGTGCCGGCCCTAGGGATGATGAAGGGCGCCGGCCCTAAGGGGAATATAGAAGGAGAAGAGAGGAATTAAAGAGAGAGAGGGAGAGAATAATTAATCTCTATCAATTATTCATTAAGAATCAAAGGCTTCCCTTTGGTTCCTTATATAGTTGCTTCTCCCTTGCCAAGTCTCCTCTTTAACGGAATTAACGGAATTAGTTATCATAAGAATTTTATCTTATAAAATTTCTTATGACTTATTCCGTTAAGCCTAGTCTTATTATAACTAATTTATAATAAAAACAAATTCTTCTTCTCTTTAAATTATGGAATAAAATTTTATAAGAAATTTATAAGCTTTCTTATTATAGAAAAATCAATTCTTAATTGATTTTATAAAATTAAAATAAACCAATTCATGGATTATTTTAACTTCCATAAAAAGAATAAATTTCTATAAATTTATTTATATAAATTTCTTTATACAAATTTATTTATCCATAATTTATAAAATAAATCGCGCTAGATTTATTTTATTGATTAAACCAAAATTAATTGGTTTTTCTCCCTTTAGGTGGCCGGCCAACCAAGGAGGGTTTGCACCCTCTTTGGCCGGCCAAACCGAGCTGAACCAACGCGAATTAAACTCATTTAATTCGCCCAAAAAGCCTTCAAAAGACTTAGCCATTTTTAGCTTCCATTGCGCCTCTGATTAACTCAGATTCGACTTATTTCTCTTGATCGGAAAATCCAATTTTCAACTCGTTTTAAATCCCTCGGATTACTCGTAGTGCGTGTGACTAAATAGGCTTTCGATTTATGTTGGCCGTCTATAATTAACCCATTAATTATAGAACGATCATGAGTGACACCTAGTAGTACATCATGATCCCCAATTAATCGAAAGATCAACGGTTTGACCTCAGAAGAAATTACTCTGAAACCCTTCAGCAGCTCTAATGAATCGTGCCCCATTCCCTTCACCATCTTATACCCACTTGGTTCAGGACACGGTCTATTTGTGTCAGTCCCCACTAGGCTGACTACGTCACACCTAGCCCAAGTAATGTCTTTCTCGTCCTTTGGATTTCTAATTACTCTCATGTATTTAAGAGACTCGCACTCTTAACATGATATACTCTGGCCAGAGGTTTTTGAGTAACAATCCGACGATAGGCTTGGGTATACCTCTCCTCGCAAGGAGTGGTGAATCCATTGTAGGCTGTTCAAACATCTTCGGGCACTTTGGCTTATACCCAATCATCCTGGGTCCACACCTCCTTGGAGATGCTTGCTTAAGATGTTAAAGTATAAGTCTCCATGACCAAGATGACTTGAACATCGCAAGTCAAAGGAACATCGCACTTAAGCTGCAGTAAGAACTTCATTGACATATCTATATAGATAACCATATGAAGTTTTACTGCTAGTCACTCCAATGAACTAGTTCCCTTAACTAGCATCCATGTTTATCTCCGGACATCCCAATGTCACCAGCCAGTGAGAATCAGCTGATTAGAGAATAACCCATGCTAGTCTCAACAGAATTGATAATGTCCATTTTTATCAATTCATCGACTAGGGATATTTTCAATACTTCACATTTGCACATATAGAGATAATCACAAGTTGTGATCCCATAACAAATTCTCTTATGCTGTGAGTTGTATTGCGGACATTCAGTAGATGAGTTTAAGATCCCAATCAAATACACAAACATGTATACTCAAATAGTGAATTATCATTTATTAAAATAAATGTTTACAATCATAAGGCGATTGCCTTAGGACACTTCTCTCATATCACTAACAAAAAGAAGATAGAAGCAGACGCCAAAGCTACATAGACCCTTCAGTGTGGCTTGACGAATGAGGAACTCAATCGCGCTGCCCCTTTTAGCAATGCTAAAGAATTGTGGAACAAATTGATCAAGCTGCACAAAGGGACGTCGGATACAAGGATCAGCAAGTGTGATCTCCTTCTCAACAAGCTGTACACAATTAAGATACAAGACGGTGAGACAGCTGCATAGCTCCATGCAAGGATCCAAGAATTGATGAACGGTCTACACACGATAGGTCACAAGGTATAAAACTGTGACCTAATCAGGTATATTCTAAACTCGTTCCCCAAAAACTCTTTGTGGGCATCTATGGTAGATGCGTACAAGGTTTCAAGGAACCAATCTGATATTAAACTTGATAAACTCTTTTTTGAATTAGAACTGCATGAACAGACTAACGCTTCATAGGTCGAGAAGGGTATAGCTCTTTTTGCAGGTAATGTCCCTGGGAAGCAAAAGAAAAAGAAGTCACAACCGATACCCGAGTCAGATTCCGACTCAGAATCTGATGACGACAGAATCGATCATCCGGAGCTAGTCCGGATGACCCAGAGTTATTACAAGATGATCAAGGGCCAAAGGATGAAGAAGAAGGTGGTCCGACAAAAGGATGATCCAGCCGATCCTACTACCAGTTAGAAGGCGAAAAGTGAAGTAACCTGTTATGGGTGAAACAAGAAGGGTGACTATAAATCGGAGTGTCCCAACTTGAAGGAGAACAAGAAGAATCGAAGGAAGCAGGTCCTCAAAGCTACGTGGGACGAGTCGTCTTCAGAAGACAAAGAAGAAGTACCACACTCGAACCTCCTCGCGTTGACAGCATTGGACAATCTCGACACCGAATCAGAATCAAAACCAGAAGAAAGCGACAGAACTGGAAGGCTCTCAATTTTGGAAGACGGACAAATAACGGTAAGAGGCTATCCCGAGTCGTAACTTTACGACTTAATTTCGTATCTGTCTCATAAGTTGGCCAAAGCCAACAATTGGGTTGAATCCCTCCAACAGGATGTTATAATCCTGAAAGAGGAAGCCAACTCAAGCTCCTTAACTGAACCAGTTCAGGAAGGAACCTCCACTCAAGTCCAAAAACTTAAGGAATAGAATTCCTCCTTGAAATCTCAGTTAAAGGAACTTAGAGTTGCACTAGAATGATTTTCCTTAGGTTGCAAGAATCTTGACATGATTCTTTGAAAACAAAAATCAGTTCTAAACCGATCTAGACTTGGTTGTCGAACCAACTCACGCTACAGATCGTATTACTCTGTTTTGAACCAAAATAGAACCCGAGTCCAAGCATGGGTCCCAAAGTTATGCTTGACTAATCAAGTTGGACCAAATTAATATTGGATCCCCATGGACAAGATTCACATTTACATAGCCCATACCGAGGCTTTAGTCCAGGGGGAGCCAATAGGAAAACCATTTTCATACTTAGATAAATTATTCCTTTTTCTTGCTGTTTGATGCTTGTCTATTTTCTTTTTGCAAGAATATTATGCTTAGATTTAGAAATGGTTAGATAAGGATCTGACTTGATTGAAACTTGTACAACCTAGTATTAGGGTGGGATGAGATGATAGTACGTTAGGGAAGCTTGTCTTAAAAGATAGGTAGGGTAAGGTGTATCCTATTTGGTCCTTTTAGTCTGGTGGAACTAACCGAAGCTGCCTCGCTAAATTCTCAACTAGTTAGACCAGGATTTCTCAAAAAGTAGTTTGAGAGTAAAATTTCTTTAAAAGGTTTTGTCTAGGAAAGAGCTGATGATCCAATAAGACTACGGCCAAAGAAGGTCTCTGTGCCTCGCAAAACCTGAAAGCCAATTATCGAAATTTATTTTTAATTTACTAATTGTTAAACTTGAATCTAACACAAGCTTCAATCAAATCATAGTGTTAACATAAAATCAATGATAAAATTAATACATCTCATAAAATGGATAAGGATACCATGTTTTGCCACATAGAAATGGGTGAGATGTTTAGGACCTAACGATTTAGTCCAACCCAACCAACTCTATCAATTGAATTAATTTTACCTTTAATTCAACTTATTAAAGTTTAAAAATTCAAATTAAATTTTCAAATTTAACTTAATTATGTTTTGTTTAAAACTCAAATTATATCTTTTCAAATTTAATAATTTCTTAATGTTTTGCAAAATCAAACTTAACATTTTTCAAAATCAATCTTAACATTTTTAAAAATTCAATTTAATATTTTCTGAAATTTAACTTAATATTTTCAAAATTTTAATTTAATATTTTTAAAAACTTCAACTTAATTTTTGAAAAATTCAATTTAATATTTTCTAAAATTTAACTTAATATTTTCAAAATCTAACTTAATATTTTCAAACATTTAACTTAATACTTTCAAAAATTTAATTTAATATTTTTCAAAAATTTAACTTAACTTTTTTCAAAAGTAAAACTTAACAATTTTCAAAATCAAGTTGGAAACATGTCTCACAAAAATACTTATAGGAATAACATGACTGATAACCTAGATTGGGTGAGGCAGACTAGACAGTGAAATTCAATCAATCTATCTTTACACCTCTTCATAAATTGATCCAAATCAAAATACTTTATGTATAGGAACATAATGGTTTGAACCAGTGGGTGTTGGATAGTGGATGCTCCAGATATATGACTGGGGATAAATTGAAGTTCACCAAAATCAAGTACAAAAACCTAGGCTCAGTGGCATTTGACAACAATGTCACACTTAAGGTAATTGGGTCAGGTAACATTGAATTAAATTATAACTTTATTATCAAAAATATTTTATTAGTTGATAATTTTAAGTTTAACTTACTTAGCATCAATCAATTATGTGATACTGGTTATGTAGTCACCTTCACCAACTCTGACTGCCTTATTAGGAACTTACATGACCCAGAAATAACCCTTAAGGGAATAAGGAGGAATAATATTTATATTATTAACCTACCATCAACACCTAAGTGTCTTCTGACCCATCTAGAAGAAACTAATTTATGGCATAGAAGACTAGGTCACACTCACATGAAATTAATTTCAAAATTTAGTCAAAATGGACTAGTTAAGGGAATCCCTAAAATTAAAAACTTTGAAAATTCAATCTGCAACCCATGTCAACAAGGTAAACAAACAAAATCAACGCAAAAATCTACTCAATCAGACTTAACCCAAGCTACGCTTGAGCTCCTACACCTAGACCTTTTGATTCTCATAGAGCCAAGTCACTAAGCAGAAATCGATACTGCTTAGTAATTATTGATGATTATTCTAGATTTACCTAGGTTAGAATTTTGAAAACCAAAGATGGAACATTTAAATCATTTAATAACTTATGTAAAATACTCAAAAATAAAAAGATACTCAAATTAAAAGAATAAGAAGTGATCATGGGGGAGAATTTGAAAATCAAAAGTTTAATGACTTTTGTAAAAATTAATGGATATATCCATGAATTTTTTTGCACAAGAACTGTTAGTAGGAACCCTAGAGCGAATTATGTGATGATTGACTAGGGACATTTTGTATCATATTCTATCATTAATAAAGACATGTTTGTTTATTATACTTACTTTATATTTGTGCCAAATAACTAAGTATAATAATGTCCTTGGGTAGTAGGTTCTTATCTACATCATATCGATTGGTTTAATCAATAGTGAGATGACGTAGAGAACACTATACTAAACCATTCCTAGTCAAGCATTAATATTTAAGGACAATATTAATGTATGAAGACTAGCATGTAAGCCAATTGATGACTTGAGCTCACAAGTCATGGATATGTGATATCAAGTTGACACATGAGTATACATTAGACAATGTGTACTGAATTAACCCGCTATGAGAAAGTTTGATAGATTATCATAAATTTTCTCATGTGACTATTAGTAGGAATAGTCCTTAGACCTGAAGTCACTACGGTTCCCTACATAAGAAGTTATGTACTTTGGTATCGTCAAATGTCACCTATAATAGGGTGGACTATAAAGGCGATCACTGGGTATGTAATAAATTATGCAGAGAGATGTGAGTGATGTTGGATCGAGAGAAACGATAGAGGGGGGGTGAATATCGTAAATCGTTCGGATTAGAGTTAGAGAAATTACGCAGCGGAAGAAATAAACACAAAACGCGAACACAAGATCTTTTACTTGGTTCGGAGTCGCGGTCGGCTCCTACTCCAAGGCCCACGGTCGTTGACCGTTTACTACGAGCAATTCTATATGTGCGCAAAACAGTTTACAGAGAGATATTACAAAAAGTAGTACAGTAAACTTAAAAATAGCTCATCGTTACCGACGTCCGGTGTAGATTGTATTTTCGGAGCGGAGGGACATCGTCGGCGCTTGTGTCTCGAGTTGGGAGGTTTCCGGAGCAGAGCGCGGGAGCAGAAGAGCGTAGGAGCATTGGAAGAATTGATTGTTGAGAAGCCTTGGCGTTGAGTGCTATTTATAGCACTTCGGGCGCCCTGGACGTCGGGGGCGCCCCCCCACATGTCACCCGATCCGAGCTTGTCTCGGTCAGCCTCTATCCCACTCGAATAGGGCTGAGGTTTGACACTGGGGGCGCCCTGGTTGACTCCTTTAACGGGCTTCTCGGCTGGATACGCTTATCCTCTTCGTTGGCTTGAGTGCAGGGTGCCCTGGACACTGGGGGCGCCCTGGAGAACGGGGGCGCCCCGCCCATGAGCTGCTGAAGCACTTCTTTTGCTTCATCTGTTTTGTATTCACCTTGGGGGCGCCCGGGACACTCCGGGCGCCCTACTCAGCTGCTGCCTCACTCCTTTGAGGCTCTCTGAGCTGCAGACACTCGTTCCTTTGGTCCTGCATCCAGGGTTAGTCCAAAACAACATAAAGCAATAATATGTTAGTTTTATACAGCCTTAGCTGTCTTGGTTCTGACTTTGAGTCTCCAAAATGGAACCTAGGTCAACCGACGCCTACTGTTCCCTCGACGGGGAACGCGTCCTCACCTACTCCTCTCATGAGAATTTACCTGTTGCCAACCGGCTCCTCTGGTTGGACTTTTGCCCAGCAGTCCTTCGCCAGGTGCCTAGCTGTCCTTCGCCAGGTCTTCAGTACCAAGATGTCCTTTGCCTGGTGCCTAGCAGTCCTTCGCTAGGTCTTTGGATCCTGGCAGTCCTTCGCCAGGTGCCTAGCAGTCCTTCGCTAGGGCTTTGGATCCTGGCAGTCCTTTGCCAGGTGCCTAGCAGTCCTTCGCTAGGGCTTTGGATCCTGGCAGCCCTTCGCCAGGTGCCCAGCTGTCCTTCGCCAGACTTAGGGTTTCAGTGCCTAGCAATCCTTTGCTAGGTGCCTAGCATTCCCTTGCTAGGACTTCAATCTGCACACTCAAGCAGCATGTTAGATAACAAATAAAACTTAACTTTTGAACCCTTTGCCATTTATCAAAACACAGGTTCGACTTGGGTGCTTTCTGCACCAACAATCTCCCCCTTTTTGATTTATGGCAACCCTGGTTCAAAAAGTTAAGTTAATCAGAACATATAAAAAGAAATTTTGTTTCCTCCCCCTAGAAGGAATCTCCCCCTAGATTTTTCAAAAGTTCGTGGGGTTTTTGAAAAAGTTCTAAGTCTAAAGATGGATTTAAGTTTTCAAATACTTAGAACAATTTTCAACAGAATCTTTATAGACATATTTTCCAAAATAATTTTGGTTGTGCACTTTGAAAATTTTATACTTATAGGAAAATTTTGAAAACTTAAGTTAAATGCTTAGGAAAATTTTGAAAACTTAAGTTTAAGTACTAAGAAGATTTTGAAAACTTAAGTTTTTGAAAACTTAAGTTTTAAGTACTTAAAAGATTTTTAAAAACTTAAGTTTTGAGTATTTAAGAGATTTTTGAAAACTTAAGTTTTAAGTACTTAAGAGATTTTTGAAAACTTAAGTTCAAAATATTTTAAAAGGCAGCTTAGGTTTAATTTAAAAACTTTAAATAAAAGCTTAGTACTTTTTGAAAATATATTAAGTACTTTTGAAAAACAGATAGATTAAGTACTTTTTGAATAAATGATAAGGTTTTGAATTTTTGAAAAAAGTTTTAAAGCTTCTCAAAGCTTCTCTCCTTTCCTATCTCTCCCCCTTTGCCATATATCAAAAATAAAGAAATGTAACAAAAAAGGTTGCATAATAGCAAAAAAAATAAACTGCATAATTTGCTGTACTGAACCAATACAGGATATGAACTAAACCAAATCAATTTCAATTTTCTCTTTTAGGGTCCTGTCTAACCCAATTAGCTACTTACTAACTGTTATAAACAGTAGTTTTCGCTAGGGTTAGTCAAGTTAAGTGTTCTGTTCAAGTTAGAGTTTCTAAACTTGACACTTAACTTGATTACTGTGTAAGTTGTATTTAGTGCCCCAATTACTGCAGATGCACTGATCTACATCTTGAATTAAGGCAAAGACCTAAGCATCTCAACCCATTCTAGGTTATCAATCAAAAGTACCCTAAGGTGCTTGTGAGATGCTGGCTTCTAAATCTATAGGTGCATGCAGTTCTAGGGTTAGGGCTTAGGCTATGTCCATTTGCGAAAAGGCCCTAGTTTTGAAGGGGGTAGTTTTTAAAATCAAACTAAGTTAAATTTTTTTTTAAAAAACTTTTCAAAACTAAGTAAAAGCTGATTTTGAAAGCAAATAAAGCAGTTTTAAAAATTGATTTTTCAAATCAAATAAAACAGTAAGAAAACCAAAAGTAGAGTAACCCTATTCTATTGGGCATAGTCCTAACTGAGATGATCATGAAAAGCAAGTAGTCTAACTCAATAAGTTAGCTGGTAAAAGAGAGAACCAGCACAGTCATATAAGTCAAACATGAGTCAACCCTACTGAGTAGGGGCAGTCAAAGTAGTCACTAGTACAATGTCACTCAAGTCTAGGAGGAGGGTCCAGGATGGTCAGAAGAGCCCGTGTGCCAGGATCGAAATAGCGCCATCATCTCGTCATATCGTGCGTCGCTAGGCTCTCTATCGGCTCTGCGGGCACTCATATACTCAGTGTAATAACGCTGATTTGCCTCCATTCCTTCAACATGATTTGCCTCCACTTCCTCTCAGAGGCTCTGGATCTGCGACTCGAGTCGTGTCACTCTCTCGTAGAGTGTCGGTGGTGGGGGCTCGTCTATGTGCTCACGAACCTCGGCTGCCAGATCTCCGACATCGACTTCGACCTCCTCATCCGAGTCGATCTGAGGTGCGGCTCTCTGACGTCTCTAGGACAAACCCCGGTACTCGAGACCTCTATACCAGCTAGGGAGAAGTTTCTATAACCTATCTCGTCGTAATCAGTCAGTGCGGCCATTTCTCCCTCTGTGATGTTACGACCGTGGTAATGTAAAATGGAAGTGATGATGTGGCAATAGGGAGTGCGTACCCGCCCCTGCGTGGTAACACTGGACACATGTAGGATCGCATGGAACATGTGTAGTCCAATGTCTATATCAAGATGATACGACAGTGCGTATAAGAGGAAGGTGTGGAATGGTCGCATGGTAGCGACGTCTCTCGTGGATAACGACATAATGCATCGAATTATAACTCTATATAGAGCGTAGTCCTGGACTTGAAGGTCAATAGACTGAAATCGTCTGGCCAGGGGGTTTCTAACATGCGTATAGAAGTAGGAGTGTAGGGTATCTAGGGTGATGTGAGAGTAGGGAGCATCAAAGGGAGGCTCCCTAGGAGGGTAACAACAAAAGGTGGACTGTGAGGGTCGTAGTCCAAGGAATCGGTTGAGTAGTGTAGGTGTGATGGATAGAGGTATCCCTTGGACTGTGGTGACAAAGCTGAGCTGATCTTGTCTGACTATATTATTATAGAATTCTGCACATAAGGTTGTATTAATAGTATGAGTGTAGAATACTAGGTTATCGAGTTGGTAAAAATTTATAACATTCATTGCTAAGGGACTGAGATAACTAGTTTTTATGGGCTTATTGGTTGTTTGAGCAAACTTGTTACAAAGTGCTAAAGTTGGGAACCTAGGACCGGGACTAGGTTCGGTACCGGGGTTCGCTTGGTTTGCTCGGCGTTTGTTAAGATAAGACATATGCATTTAGAAGAAAGAATAAATATAAGTGCGTAGAAAAAGGAAATTGAAAAAAAATTGTACCGAGTGGCCGCTCGGGGAGGCATGGTTGAAGTTGAGGAAGCACAAGTGTCACTTGATCTCCTTGGAAGGCAGGAAGTTAGAAAGGAGGATGGTTTTTGGTGTGGCAAGAGGAGGAGGTTTGGGTGCCTTTTTATAGGCAGTTCAGTTGGGGCGCCCGGGAGCTCCCGGGCGCCCGGGAGCCCGGGACAGTAGTCTACTGCCTTTGGCAGTGACTTAAGGCTGGTTGGGGGCGCCCGCAATGGCCCGGGCGCCCTGGTCAGGCTGGACTTTGTAGCTTTGCTGCTTTGACTGATACTGGGGGCGCCCGCAAGGTTCGGGGCACCCCGGTCAAGGGGTAAAGGCAGCTTTTTGCCTTGAGAGAAGAGAAAGTCATGGGGGGGCGCCCGAGGAGTCACGGGCGCCCGGATTATGTAAGAAGTGGCAACTTTGATGTCTTGTGATTATTTAACCATGGTTTAATTCGTTTGACCATGGTTTGAAATTATTTGACTGCTTTGACTATGGTTTGACTGCTTTGACCATGTTTGACTATGTTCTGAACTACAAGATTATATTTAAACCACAATATAGGTATTAAAGGAATTTCAATTGACTTTAATTTTACTGTCTCACCCAATCTAGGGTTATCACTCACGTTAGCCTTACAGGTCTTGTGAGACAGGTTTTGGTAAATAGAATTATTTTGAAAAATTATGATTTATTTTGAAAAACTTAAATTAATTTTGAAATCAATTGAATTTATGAGTTTAAAAAAATGTTTGAATCTACAATCAACTGAAAATTTATGTTAGATTCGAATTTGACAGAGACTAAATTGAATTTGAATTTCAAAGATCGGCTTCCAGGTCTTGGCGAGGCACTAGGCCTTCTTTTGCTGTAGCCTTATTGGATCATCAACCCTTTCCTTGACAAAGCCTTTCAATGAAATTTCATTTTCAAAATTAGTCCTTGAAAAATTCTGGTCTAACTAGTTTGGGTCTTGGATCGGTAGCTTCGGCTAGTTTCACCAGTCTAAAGAGACCAAGTAGAGAATACTTGACCTTATTAGAATTGGCTTCCCTAACGTACTATCATCTCACCGCCACCCAATACTATGTTGTTCAAATTTCGGTTAAGTTGGTTCAGTCCTTAAACTAACCACTCCTTAATCTAAGCATGGTAAATTGCAGAAATTAAATAAACAATCAATCATGCAATTTGAAAACAAAGATTGAATTTTATCTAACAATAAATATTGTTTTTAATTTGGCTCCCCCTGGACTAAATCCACGATAATGGTTCGGCAAGATGTGAATCTTGTCCTTGGGGATCCAATACTGATTTGATTCAGTTTGTTTTTTCAAGTACAGTTTAGGTACCCATGCCTGAATTTTATTTCTGGACTGATTCAGTACAGCATAGTAGGATCTTTGTCTAGATTTGGTTCTATAGCCTAGTCCGGATCGATTTAGAACTGATTTCTATTTTCCAAGAATCATGTCAAGACCCTTGGAACCAGAAGTGAATCGTTCTAAAGCTGATCTAAGGTCCTTAACCTGAGTTTTCAAGAAGGAATTCTCTTTCTCAAGTTTTTCAACTTGAGTAGAGATTCCTTCTTGAACCTTCTCAGTTAAGGATCTAGAGTCAGCTCCCTCTTTTAGGAGATTTACTTCCTGTCGGAGGGATTCGACTCGGAGTTTAGCTTTCGCCAAATCTCGAGAAAGAAAAGAAATTAACTCATTTAACTGACTTCTAGAAAAACCACTTACCTTGATTTCACCGTCTTCTGAAAATGTCAGTCTGCCGTCGTCCTGTTGCGATTCTGACTCTGTCTCGATTTCTTCTGAAGCGGTTAGCGCGAGCAGGTTCGACTGTGGGACCTCTTCTTCTTCGGAGGAGGAGGACTCGTCCCACGTTGCTTGAAGTGCCTTCTTCCTCCTCGTCTTCTTTGTTTCCTTCAGGTTGGGGCATTCGGTCTTGTAGTGACCCTTCTTCTTGCACTCGTAACAGGTCACGTTGGGTTTGTTCTTTTCATTCGAGGGTTCTGCTGGTTCATCCTTTCTTCGGCTGGCTTTTCTTCTGTTGGTTTGGTTCTTCAATTCCTTGTAGTAGTTCCGGGCCAGTCGGACCAGCTTAGGTCGATCTCCTTCTTCGTCTTCTGAGTCTGAGTCTGGATTAGACTCGGGTGCAGGTTGAGGCTTCTTCTTGGTTGTCCTATCCAGTTTTACCTGCAACAAAGGCAATACCTTTCTCGGCCAGATTGCAGTTAGTCTGTTCATGTAATTCGAGTTCAGAAAATAGTTCGTCTAATTTAATTTTTGACAGGTCCCTTGAAACCTTGTATGCATCTACCATAGATGCCCACAAGGTGTTTCTCGGGAAAGCATTTAAAGCATACCTTATTAGGTCACGGTTTTCTACCTTGTGACCGATGGTGTGTAGTCCGTTCATTAGTTCCTGAATTCGGGCGTGGAGTTGAGCTGCTGTTTCGTTGTCGTTCATCTTGATCGTGTACAGCTTGTTCAGAAGGAGATCTCTTTTGCTGATTCGAGTGTCTGAAGTTCCTTCGTGCAGCTCGATCAGTTTCCCCCACAGCTCCTTGGCACTGTTGAATGGACCCACCCGGTTCAGCTCCTCTTTTGTTAAGCCGCATTGGAGGGTCTGGGTAGCCTTTGCATCAGCCTCAATCTTCCGTTTCAGAGCGGTGTCCCACTCTGTGTAGGTTTGAGGTACTCCTTCAGCGTTCTTTGGAATCTCCAGTCCGGACTGGATGATTATCCACATGTCCACCTGAGTTTTCAGGTGGACCTCCATTCTGCTCTTCCAGTAGGGGAAGTCCTCCCCACTGAAGAGAGGTGGTCTTGCGGTGCTGAAGCCTTCTTGCATTGACATTTTATCTGAAAAGTAAACTAAAGGAAAGAAAATATCCCAAGACTTGGTCTTGGATTAGTAGTGCAGGATAAAGAGAAATAATTATCGAGGGGTGTTGCACCAACCTCGATTTACGAGAACACTTCGAAAAAGTAAAAGAAAAGTAAAAAAATCCGAAAAATTCTCAAACTGGTGGTTGCACCAAATTTGAGCTTCCCCGCTCTGATACCACTTGTTGGATCGAGAGAAACGATAGAGGGGGGGTGAATATCGTAAATCGTTCGGATTAGAGTTAGAGAAATTACGCAGCGAAAGAAATAAACACAAAACGCGAACACAAGATCTTTTACTTGGTTCGGAGTCGCGGTCGGCTCCTACTCCAAGGCCCACGGTCGTTGACCGTTTACTGCGGGCAATTCTATATGTGCGCAAAACAGTTTACAGAGAGATATTACAAAAAGTAGTACAGTAAACATAAAAATAGCTCTTCGTTACCGATGTCCGGTGTAGATTGTATTTTCGGAGCGGAGGGACGTCGTCGGCACTTGTGTCTCGAGTTGGGAGGTTTCCGGAGCAGAGCGCGGGAGCAGAAGAGCGTAGGAGCGTTGGAAGAATTGATTGTTGAGAAGCCTTGGCGTTGGGTGCTATTTATAGCACTTCGGGGCGCCCTGGACATCGGGGGCGCCCCCTACGTGTCACCCGATCCGAGCTTGTCTCGGTCAGCCTCTATCCCACTCGAATAGGGCTGAGGTTTGACACTGGGGGCGCCCGGGACGCTGGGGGCACCTGGGACGCTGGGGGCGCCCTGGTTGACTCCTTCAACGGGCTTCTCAGCTGGATACACTTATCCTCTTCGTTGGCTTGAGTGCGGGGCGCCCCGCCAATGAGCTGCTGAAGCACTTCTTCTGCTTCATCTGTTTTGTATTCACCTTGGGGGTGCCCGGGACACTCCGGGTGCCCTACTCAGCTGCTGCCTCACTCCTTTGAGGCTCTCTGAGCTGCAGACACTCGTTCCTTTGGTCCTGCATCCAGGGTTAGTCCAAAACAACATAAAGCAATAATATGTTAGTTTTATACACCTTAGCTGTCTTGGTTCTGACTTTGGGTCTCCAAAATGGAACCCTAGGTCAACCGACGCCTACTGTTCCCTCGACGGGGAACGCGTCCTCACCTACTCCTCTCATGAGAATTTATCTTTTGCCAACCGGCTCCTCCGGTTGGACTTTTGCCCAGCAGTCCTTCGCCAGGTGCCTAGCTGTCCTTCGCCAGGTCTTCAGTACCAAGATGTCCTTTGCCTGGTGCCTAGCAGTCCTTCGCTAGGTCTTTGGATCCTGGCAGTCCTTCGCCAGGTGCCTAGCAGTCCTTCGCTAGGGCTTTGGATCCTGGCAGTCCTTCACCAGGTGCCTAGCAGTCCTTTGCTAGGGCTTTGGATCCTGGCAGCCCTTCGCCAGGTGCCCAGCTGTCCTTCGCCAGGACTTAGGGTTTCAGTGCCTACAATCCTTTGCTAGGTGCCTAGCATTCCCTTGCTAGGACTTCAATCTGCACACTCAAGCAGCATGTTAGATTACAAATAAGACTTAACTTTTGAACCCTTTGCCATTTATCAAAACACAGGTTCGACTTGGGTGCTTTCTGCACCAACAAGTGATGTATATGGGATCTATCCATCCCATATGACGGGAGTGATATCTGTTGGCCCCTTGATCGAGTAGGACTACTAAAACGCACGACCATGCTCAAATGAGTCAATCTGAGATATTAAGTTCAATTGTTTGAGTGAGTCTACTCGGGGATCAAGAAACACAACGATTGATCGAGGATGACACGGTCTATGCCTCATTGGTCAATCTAGATATCAAGGATAGAAGGACAAGGTCATACATTGCCATAGTCACGGGGGTCAAGTCGGATCTAGTCTTTCTCATCACTTGGGTAGCAATGATGCATTGCTAGATGTCGCTCATTGCTTATGTGTCTAAAGTGCAAGATGTGTATACTGAAAGACATGCCTTTTTTTATATGAACATCTTTATTATGAAAAGAGAATCACAACTACACTAGGTGCCTGTTTACATTAGTACATGCATGAAGTCCAATACTACGCATTGTAGATAACATGATGTGTGGTGACACACGAAAGATCTAGATTTTCTCGTCACTTGGGTAAGGTCATACATTGTCATAGTCACGAGAGTTAAGTCGGATCTAGACTTTCTCATCACTTGGGTAGCAATGATGCATTGCTAGATGTCGCTCATTGCTTATGTGTCTAAAGTGTAAGATGTGTATACTGAAAGACATGTAACGACCCGCCTTCTTGTACTATGGCTTTAAGACGGATCGCTACTAACAATTGGCTGACTAATTGATTTATGATCCTTGTTTTCATTTAAGCTAAAGCAACTGGGAGAATTTAAAAAAAAACTTATTTCGCTATTTACTGAACTAACAATTCATAATCATGTTGGAAGTACTAATCAGCCAAAATAAAACAAAAACTTTAATTTTATTAGCATGGCAGGATTTGATCCCCCAACCTCAGCCTTGCATGACTGAAACACTAACCAGCAGCTCTACATCACATTGTGTTGTAAACTTGCACCAGTCGACTGGTATTCTATCAGTCGACTGCCCGAGGCGACGAAGCCTTCTGTACGATTTTGTTACTGGTCCTAGTCGACTGGTATCTGTCGCAGTCGACTGGTAGTTCTGAAATCTGAAATTTCAGATTCCAGAAACGTGCCAAAGTCAACCCACTTCGTGCCAAAAACCTCACAAACTCATATTTAAGCTTACTAACAGGTATACAATGATTCTAGGTCATATTCTACATGTTTCCATGACATTAAAGCATACTTTAACCATTTCTAAGCATGAAATTAGGAACATGAACTTTGTATCAACTTGCTACTAAAACTAGGCATTGTTTCGGTCTAGATGCATCAATAGTAGCACTATAATATCAGAAATGGTTCCATGGCCTTAAATCATTTATTTTACTACTAATTAGCATGCACTTGGAATGTATCATCCAACATATCATATGTAGAAGCTAGCAACATGTCAAAGTATAACTAGAGACATGCACTTAAATGTATCACTCAACATATCACATGTAGAAGCTAACAACATGTTAAAATATAACTAGAAACATGCACTTGAATGTATCACTCAACATGACAAAGATACTTAAGATGCGGAAAATAGTAAACATGACAAGGAACTAATTCATTTAACATTCTTAATAACATGTCCTCTTAATGCAAGTTCTCAAGGTTCTTTCATTCCAAGTTTCCACCATCACACACTCCACCATCATCCCTGCCGCTTCCGCTACTCTATTTTTCCTTTGCCTTTATTTGCAGTATAAGGAAAAATGAAACTATAAGCATAAAGCTTAGTAAGTACCATCCTACTCACAAAACAATGCATATCTCGAAACTCATGCTTTTAAAAACACATGTAGGAAAAATATATCATGCTTGTCATTTATTCTTGCTGAAACATATAATCTAAACAAATATCATGGCATACTAATCATACTAAGCACATGAACTAAATCATATTCTTATAACTAAATTCACATGACATCATAGAATTTACTGAACTAAGCATGATCTTAAAATTGTTTTCACTTAAAGCTATTACTGAACTTTTGAAACTTATACATATAATAAGTGAAAATAATAATCATGCTGCTGTGGGCCCGACAATGTGCTGCTAATGTGCGCATCCCTAAATAGATCCGAGGTAGCTAATCCCGAACCCATTAGGGTAATACTACTAGGCAAACTAGGAGCCTAGGGGCAACTAGGAGCCCACCCATGGACGAACTAGAGTCCAAGCACATGCCATAAAAATTAAAATACTTTCATAAATATCTTTTCTTTAACCTTGTATCTACTAGGCGATCTAGAGCCTAGGGGCGATCTAGGAGCCCACCCAATGGATGAACTAGGGTCCATAAACATAAAGCAAGGGTAGCCAACTTCATAACATGATAAAACTCATATTGGAACTTCTTAACATTTTCTCGAGCACCTTGCGTGCCTAATAACTCCCCTTTTTCATTTAAGGACACTTCTAGGCACTTGACGGTGCGTCTAAACCCCAAACTAAAGGGGGAAGCACGTCCAGCCCATCTAGTGGTTCCCTTAAAATCGACAGAGGAAGTTAATTTGCACATATGGGCATAAACTTGCAATTAGATAAACAAGGACAATCAATCATACGAACGAAGCTACTTATACCGCAGGTGAGGGGTACTTACTTCCTACACTTGTTCTTACAACTCTAGGGCATAGGGTTTAGGGAGAGGGAAGGTCCTTGGAGTCTCGGAGAGGTTCTAATGACGAACTACTCCTTGAGACGATCCCTAGCGCGTCCTCCTTCTTGAATCTGCCCAACACAAGACCTTAGACCTCCTCCTTATTTTGCCGTGAGTGAGGGAGAGAAAGACTCGAGAGAGAGGGAGAGGAAAATCGTGAGAGAGAGAGAGAGAGAGTCAGCGGTGAGAAGATGAGGGAAAGAATAAACCTAAAAACCCTTAAGTTTCCCTTTTATATTTATGGAAAATTTAACTAATTTAACCTTATCTATCTTTCCCTCTAATCTATTCCAACAAAACCAAACTCATCCCACTTGGTAAGCCTATTCTCCTCTCATGTTAAAGATTTAAGGATCAAACGCCACTTGTTCGTTTTTACCGCGCATTCTATTTTTATTCCTTTTTGCCTTATTTGTCCATGAAAAAATTCTATAAAAATATCCATAAATTCAAAATTAATTCTAGGATATTTCTAAAATTAGTTTTGAGAATTTTCGGGTGTTACAATCCCCCATACCTTATAAAAAGTTCGTCCTCGAACTTAAAACAACTCTGGGTATTTCTGCCTCATGCTGTCCTCTGTTCCCATGTTGTCTCTTCTACTCTGTGATTTTGCCATATGACTTTCACTAATGGTACCTACTTGTTCCGCAATTTCATAATTGCTCGGTCTATTATCTGAATAGGCCGACTATCATAACTGAGATCTTCGCGGACTTGTACCGTCTATGACTCTATCACCTGGGTGGCATCTGGGATATCCTTCTTCAGCATGGAGACATGAAATACATTGTGGATAGCCGACATCTCCTGAGGTAGCTCTAGCTCATAAGCTACTTTGCCAACTCTTCTAGTGATGGGGTATGGTCCTACATATCTGGGACTTAGCTTGCCCTTCTTCCCAAAATGCATTACTCCCTTCATGGGAGCCACTCTGAGGAATACTGAATCCCCAACTTCAAACTCTAATGGTCTGAGCCGTGTATCAGCATAGCTTTTCTGGCGGCTCTGAGCTGTTTCTATTCTCTGGCGAATCTGCTGTATGGCTATGGTAGTACATCTATAAGATCTGTCTGTAGGCCTAACTCTTGCTTCTCACCACCCTCGTACCAGCAGATAGGAGTTATACACGTCCGCCCATATAAAGCCTCATAGGGTGCCATGCCGATAGTGGCCTGATTGTTGGGACCGGGTGCATGTTGACAAGGATACGGGTTCGTAATTTTAAAATTTAATTACGTGCAGCGGAAGGTTTAGCATAAATAATTTCTCAAATTATTTTAACCACGTATCTAGCATGCAACCTTATGTTATGGAGACATGATCATACATTTAAAATTTTGCAGAAAGTAAACTAATTTACTTAATACCTCGCGTAACTTGAAGAAAGGGACGAGATCCAACCGTAGCGTCCCTTGGAAGCTCCGCCTCTATTCGCGTCCACGCCGAGTTTTCTTCGGGATGACTTCGCAAAGCCACGAGTTTCGTGCCGACAAGAACTACTAGATTCTCCAAGGGCACGACAAGAATACCAAGAGAGAGATGGAAAGACTAACCACCAAACGAACAACGGAATCAAGATTCCGGGAGGAAGGAAGGAGTCGCGCCCGCTTCTTCTTCTTCTTCGGCCTCTTCTTGGTGGTGGAAGCTCACGGCAAAGAGGGAGGGCTCTAGGGCCGGCGGCACTAGAAGAGGGAGAGAGAGAGAAGGAGAGGGAGAGAGGCTAGGCAAGAATCCTTGATCTCTTGGATTAATTTCCAAGCCTTGCCTTGGTACCTTTATATAGTAGCCTCTTAATCGCCAAGTCTCCTCTTAACGGAATAAATTTTTCATAAGAAATTTATCTTATAAATTTTTCTATGAATTATTCTGTTATGCTAAGTTTTTATTATAACTTAATTTATAATAAAAACAACCATGTCTCCCCTTTTATTATGGAAAGAAATTTCTTTATATAAATTTCTTTATATAAATTTCTTTATCATGGTAAATCAATCCATTATTGATTTTATAAAATAAAATAAACCAATCCAAGGTTTATTTTAATTTCCATGAAAAATAAATCTCTTTATATAAATTTCTTTATACAAATTTCTTTATCCATAATTTTATAAGACAAACCACGCGCGGTTTATTTTATAAATTTGAACCAAACAATTTGGTTCTTCCCTCTTATTGTGGCCGGCCAAACAAAGAGGGTGGGGACCCTCTTTGGCCGGCCAAACCCAAGCCACGATCTCATGAATTAAACTCATTTAATTCGTTCAATAAGTCTTCAAAAGACTTAGCCATTTTATGCTTCCGATGCGTCTCTGAAAAATTCAGATTCGACTTATCTCTCTTGATCGGAAAATCCAATTTTCAACTTGTTTTAAATCCCTCGGATTACTCGTAGTGCATGTGACTAAATAGGCTTTCGATTTATGTTGGCCGTCTATAATTAACCAATTATAGAACGATCATGAGTGGCACCTAGTAGTACATCATGATCCCCAATTAATCGAAAGATCAACGGTTGACCTCAGAAACTATTCTGAAACCCTTCAGCAGCTTTAATGAATCGTGCCTCATTCCCTTCACCATCTTATACCCACTTGGTTCAGGACACGATCTATGTGTGTCAGTCCCCACTAGGCTGACTACGTCACATCTAGCCCAAGTAATGTCTTTCTCGTCCAACGGATTCTAATTACTCTCATGTTTCTGAGAGATTCATACTCGGAACATGTGATGCTCTGGCTAGAGGCTTCGAGTAACAATCCGATGATAGGCCTTGGGTATACGTCTCCTCGCAAGGAGTGGTGAATCCTTTGTTGTAGCGACCCGCCTTCTCTCTACCTTAGACGGATCGTTACTTTTGTCTACTTCTCGACTCTAATGCACGACTAAAAATGCGGAAATTTTTTTTTTTTCTTTTTAATCTATCTAAGAATGATATTCTAACTTAAATAGTCATGCATGATACCATGTCACACTTTCTTTCTCAAAAACTCGTAAGAAAATACTTATTGAAACTTGCCTCACCCAACTCAGCTTACGGGTATCAGTCGACTGATACTGTACCAGTCGACTGATAAGTCTGAAACCTGTTTTTCAGATTCGAAGCCTTGTTTCAAAACTCCACCAAACCTATACTTTCGAGCCATATAAAATCATGACACCATTTCTATACTCTATACCAGTTTTCTAAACAATTTAGCCCATCAAAACGAATCCATAAACTTGAAATTAGGACTTTTACGGAATTTAGCAAGTTATGAAAAATCTACATAGACTTTAAGCTAGAGTTTGTACCAAACTTAACTTCTAACCATTGAAACTCATCACACAAAATTCTGAAACATCCCTAAGGCATTATCAAATGAGAAAGCAACTTTTCTAAACATACTTAAGCAATAAAACTTGATTCAAAGGGAAATTAATACTATCTTGGCACATGCATCTATTTCTCTAACAAAGTATCAATATTTCAAACTACTCACACTTCTACTCATCCAATGCAATCATAAGGATATGTATGCTAAATGAAATGACATGGAATCTTTACTCTAAGAAATTGAGCATGTAAAACTATCCAAAGCTTAAATGTTCGCTAAACTCCATAAAGCAAGAACTTGAAATTTGAATAAACTAAAACATTGTAATTCAAATAACTAAATTGTCTCGTCTCAAGGATCTCTCCAAAATCAGCCACCACACATACTTTACTCAGCACCGCCTCGTCGCCTTCCTTCAGAATTGCTTGCCTTTACCTTTATCTGCAGTAAGAGGAAATGCAACTAGTAAGCAAAAAGCTTAGTAAGTACTATCTAGCTCACAAAATCTCGAAATGTGCAAACATGCTTCTTGATCAATATGAAATTCATATGAGATACTTATATGCTTGAAAGAAAACTAAGAACATGTATAACTCAAAACATGCATACTCAAGCATTAATATATCTCAATTTACTTTTCTTGGCTAAACTTGAAACTTTAGCTATTCTTTGACTTTTTGAAAACTCTTTAAACTTTAGAAACTTTGCTAAAGCATATACTTGAAAATAATAATCACTTGGATCCACTGAAGACGTAAGTACCATCTCATGCGCGTTCCCTAAAAGGTTGGGGTAGCGAGCCACCAATCCTAATAGAGCAGACCTTGGTCTACCAGGGCCAAGACCTTGGAATTGGACACCTGGATTTCTTTAACGACGCCCTTGGACGCCGGGTACTGGCCTTAGAAAATAAAATAGCTTTTCTTTCTTTTCTTTCTTATCTGTAAATGCCTTGGCATTTTCTCGAGCACCTTGCGTGCTAAAATCCCTAAGTCTTGACTTTTGGGGATTTCTTAAGGCCTTGGCCTTTTCTTTTCTTATCTATAAATGCCTTGGCATTTTCTCGAGCACCTTGCGTGCTAAAATCCCTAAGTCTTGACTTTTGGGGATTTCTTAAGGCCTTGGCCTTTTCTTTTCTTATCTTTATCTTCTCTTTTCTTTTCTCATAGCTTCTCTTGGACCCTAACCTCATATAGGACACTCAATAAAATATATAAGCATATAATGAACTAAGATCACATGCAAAAATCTTAACAAGAAGTAAATATCTCTTTTAAAAACTTTTAAAGGAAATTCTTGCGGAAAAACCGCCTCTTACTGCAGGTGAGCAGTACTTACTTTGATATCTTGGACTTACAACCAAGATTGACGTCTAGGGCTCGGGAGAAACTTGAGATCTCGGAGAATTCTTCGCGCCTACGCGTTCCTCTCGTCGCGGGGATCCCGAATATAGGAATATCTCTCGGAGGAGAACCTTGGCCGGCCCCCTTGGCCTTGGTGTTGGTTGGCGTCGCCCAAGAGAGGAGAAGGGAGGCTGTCTCGCGCGGCTAGGATGAGGAAGAGAGAAAACCAAAAATCCAATTTCCTCTCTTAACTTATCTATTTATACTTATGGGGCGGATTGACCTAACTATAAGTTATCTATTGATTCGCTTATTCTCTATCAACAAAACGAATTGGCGCAGCTGGTCTGCCCGCTTGTCTCTCACGTGGAGGTGCAGGGTTCGAACTCCTTGCTGCCCATTAAACGTTTTTTCCTTTTTTAAATATACTAAACGGACTCGGAAAATTCCATAAAAATATTCTGAAAATCCCTAAAAATATCTAGAATATTTCTAAACCATTTTTAAATAATTCTAAGGACTTTAAGAACTAAAAATGGGAATTTTGGGGCGTTACATTTGTAGGCTGTTCAAACATCTTTGGGCATTTCGGCTTATACCCAATCATCTGTTGGTGCAGTTTGCACTAACGGTCAAACTCGGGTTTTGATGTATGACAAAGTGGTTAAAGTTAGGGTTGTTGGTTTTTAACCTCTTTACTAAGTGTGCAGGGTTGAAAGACTTAGGACCAGACACCAAGCTGAAGTCCAGGATGGTTGAGTCCTGGCGGGAAGTCCAGTTGGGTCCGCGGGACCTGACAACTGGCTGAAGACCAAGTTGGTTGAGACTTGGCAGGAAGACCAGGGTGGTTAAGCCTTGGCAGGAAGTCCTGGTGGGTCAAGAAGTCAAGTAAAGCTGCACAAAGGGTAAGTGAGTTAAGTCACTGGAGGAGTAGGAGAGGACGCGTTCCCCGTCGAGGGAACAGTAGGGGTCAGTTCGACCTAGGGCTCCATTTCGGAGACCAAAGTCAGAACCAAGACAGCTAAGGCTGTATAATCTAACACTGTGTTTTATTGTGTTTTGGACTAACCCTGGATGCAGGACCAAAGGAAGGAGTGTCTGCAGCTCAGATAGCCTCAAAGGAGTGAGGTAGTAGCTGAGTAGGGCGCCCGGAGTGTCCCGGGCGCCCCCAAGGTCCATACAAAATAGGTAAAGCAAAAGAGGGTTCGAATACATGCTGGGCCGGGCGCCCCGGTGCTTCCGGGCGCCCCCGCTGCTCCCGGGCGCCCCCTGCTCTGCGGGCGCCCCCATGCGCATACCTCAAACCGAACCCCTCGAAGCCAAGGAGATAGGACTTTGACCCGGTCAATCCGGGCGCCCCGAGCGCTCTGGGCACCCCGGTCAAAGCGGATCCAGAGGATCAGACGCGACCGAGAGCTCTGCGGATCAGAGGCCACGTGGGGGGCGCCCCCGACGTCCCGGGCGCCCCCAGGCCCTATATAAAGGGCCCTCGACCCCATGCTTCCGACAACAATTCTTCCATCGCCTCAAAGTTCTTCTACGCTCGCGCCTTGCTCCGGAAATGCTTCACCTCGAGCCGACGACGTCCTGCTGCCCCGAAAGAGTCGACCTACTCCGGACGTCGGTAAAAAGAAGAGCGTATTTTTTTTAATACTTTATTGCATTTAATTACTTGAAAGTGTGGGGTTGTCACACTTTCAATTCTTTTGTACTCGCCTACTCTATCGGGGTTACCGGTAGAGAGTTTTAGTGGATTGCCCAACGGAAAGGTCTGAGGGACCTGGGCCTTCGAGTAGGAGTCGCCGAAGGCTCCGAACGAAGTAAAACTACCTGTGTCGTTTGTATTGGTTTTTCGTTCGTGTTTTATTTTTTCCGCTGTGCACGTTTTTTTAAAGCGCTCTGATTTTTTAAAAAAGTCACGTGATTCACCCCCCCTCTCACGTGCATCGATCCTACAAGTGGTATCAGAGCCAAGTTCGCTCTGTATCGGTGCAACCACCATAAGAGCCGGGGGAAATCCAGTTTTTTTTCGATTTTTGGTTTTTCGCTACACATGATCTAAATTAGATATTGTTGCCTAGATTTGGATTATTTTTTTCGTTCGTTTGATTTTACTCGAATTTGGTGCAACACCATTTCGAGTCGCTCTTTCTCTTTCTTCTCCTTTTCCTACCACACTACTAATCCAAGACCTAGTCTTGGGACAAGTTTTTGTGTGGTCTATTTCAGATGGCTCAAGGTGAAGGGTTTAGCACTGCCCGTCCTCCACTCTTCAATGGGGAAGACTTCCCTTACTGGAAACGAAGAATGGAGGTGTACCTAAAGACAGACATGGATCAATGGTTCGCGGTGCAATCTGGCTACGAACCACCAATGGACGAGGGAAACAATGCACCACTGAAGCCTGACAGATGGAACCTTGATATGAAGAGAAAGACCCAGACTGAGTACAAGGCGCAGAACACCCTCCAGTGCGGACTAACAAAAGAGGAATTGAACCGTATCGGCCCAACTGAATCTGCCAAAGAGCTCTGGGACAAACTGATTGAACTACATGAAGGCACCTCTGATGCAAAGGTAACAAAAAGGGATTTACTTTTAAATAAATTATTTAACATAAAAATGCAGGAAGGAGAATCTGCAAGCCAACTTCACGCCCGGATCAAGGACATACTAAATGGACTCCACCTAATCGGGCACAAACAAGAAAACAGAGACATCATAAGGTATGCTTTAAATGCTTTCCCTAGAAATTCACTATGGGCATCTATTATAAATGCTTATAAAATTTCTAGGAACCTTTCTAAAATTAATTTAGATGAATTGTTTTGTGAATTAGAACTGCACGAACAGACTAACGCCAAGGCCGAGAAAGGGTTTGCCTTATTTGCAGGTTCCTCAAAAGAAGGCAAGTCAAAGAAGAAAATTCAAGAATCAGAAGAAGAGTCAGACTCAGATGATGAGGAACAAATGGTCAACTTAGTAAGGAAGGTCTTCGCCAAAAAGAAAAGCCAGTTCTCAAGAAAGGATCTCCAGAGGATAATGAAGCCCACCAGCAGTGAAGATAAAAGTAAAATAACCTGCTTCGGCTGCAACAGAAAAGGACACTTCAAACACGAATGCCCCTACAAAAAGGAGAATCAACCCAAGAAGAATAAGAAGAAGAAGGCTCTTCAAGCCACTTGGGACGACAGCACAGACGACTCCGACGCTGAACCACCAAGGAACTCAAACTATCTCGCACTAATGGCAACCGGACCCGGGTCAGACTCAGAGCACGACGAAGATTCCGAATACGAGTCGAGTCAAGAGATCGGACTCTTTTCGGACGACTCGACTAAGGTATATTTAGATTCAGTTAATCAAAATTTTTTTAAGATTATCTCTGCTTTAAATAAAAAATTGCTTGCATCTGAATCTAGAAATGACCAGCTCCTTAAGGAAAATCAAGACCTTAAGGAGCAATTAATTAATACCAGAACATTAACTGAACAAACTCAAAATCAAAAATTAATTGAGCTTGAAACTGAAAACTCAACCCTAAAGGGCGAAGTCCTAAAACTTAAGGATCTACTAGCAACTTTCACAACCCGATCCAAGAACCTTGACCTTATTCTTGGATCACAAAAGGGCATGTACAACAAATCTGGGATAGGATATAAATCAAGATCGAACCAAAGATCCTTTATCTCCTTTATCCACCCCCGCAAAAATCAACGAAAAGCGTGGGTTCCGAAAGCTTATCTAACAAAGCAAGTAGGTCAGAATCAATTTTATGTCCCAAAAAGGACATCCATTACATTGACCCTAGACACCCAGTCTACAATTTAGGGGGAGGCTCCAAACTAGTTGGCACCTCAAAATCAGCCTTTGCCCAGGTGGGCACTTAGGACTAGCTTCAAAATTAATTTGACTCTTGTACTATTTAGTACCAGGGTTTTCAATGAGTAAGTTAAAAGTCCAACTTCTTTAAGCGGCTTTGCCTAGAAAATGGTTGTTGCTCCAATAAGGCTTCGGCCAAAGAAGGCCACTATGCCTCGCCATGGCCTGGAAGCCAATTATTGAAGTGTACTTTTAAATTACTACTTGTTAAACTTGGATCTAACACAAGGTCAAGTTAACTTTTCTAATCAAACTCAAAATCATCTCACAAAATCATAGGACTCCCTTGATTGATGACTTAGACCGAGTGAGATGAATAAGGATAACCAAATTCAAATTATTGATTGATAACTCAACTTTCAAACTTAAATTCAAACTTAAATTCAAATTCAAAAAATTAAAATTAAAATTAAAATTCAAAAATTAAAATTCAAATTCAAATTCAAAAAATAAAATTCAAATTCAAAAATTAAAAGTCAAATTCAAATTCAAAAAATAAAATTCAAATTCAAAAATTTAAATTCAAATTCAAAAATTAAAATTCAAATTCAAAAATTAAAATTCAAATTCAAATTCAAAAAATAAAATTCAAATTCAAATTCAAAAATTAAAATTAAAATTAAAATTCAAAAATTAAAATTCAAATTAAAATTCAAAAAATAAAATTCAAATTCAAAAATTAAAAGTCAAATTCAAATTCAAAAAATAAAATTCAAATTCAAAAATTCAAATTCAAAAATTAAAATTCAAATTCAAAAATTAAAATTCAAATTCAAATTCAAAAAATAAAATTCAAATTCAAAAATTAAAATTAAATTAAAATTCAAATTCAAAAAATAAAATTCAAATTCAAATAAAATTCAAATTCAAAAATAAAAATCAAATTCAAAATCAAAATTAACATAACTCAAATTTAAAATTCAAACTAAAGTTTTTAAATCTTCTTAAATTTTTTTTAAAATTCAAAAACTTAACCTAAGGTCTAAACCTTTTACATAACTGTAGGAAAACAAATGGATCATTGACAGTGGATGCTCCAGACACATGACTGGGGATCCCACCAAATTTACAGAACTCAAGTACAAAAGACTAGGGACCGTTGCTTTTGGAAACAACGGTAAACTTAAGGTAATTGGCCTAGACAATATTGAACTTGAGTCTGATTTCATAATAACAAATGTATTACTTGTTGAGAATTTCAACTTCAATTTACTAAGCATTAGCCAATTGTGTGACACTGGTTATAAGGTTAGGTTCCTATCCAATGAATGTCTGATCAAACACAATGACAACCTAAACATCACACTTAGAGGACTTAGGCACAATAACATTTATGAAATTAAGTTAACCTGTCCCTTAGAAAACTGCCTCTTAACCCATAAGGATGAGACTTGGCTCTGGCATAGGAGACTTTCACACACTCACTTCAGAAAACTACCTAAACTAAATGGTTTAGTTAGAGGCCTACCAAAGTTATCTAACCTTGAGTCAACCTTATGTAATGCTTGTCAACAAGGAAAACAAACTAGGTCAACCCACAGACCAACTAATCAAACTCAAACCAAGTCAATTCTGGAATTAATTCACCTAGACCTATTTGACTCACATGGGGTTAAATCAATTAATGGGAACCTATACTGCCTAGTAATTATAGATGACTATTCAAGATTTACCTGGGTAAAATTCTTAAAAAATAAAGATGAAACTTTTGATACACTCACTCAATTTTGTAAATTAACAGAAAATGAAAAAGGGATTAAAATCAAAAGACTTAGGAGCGATAATGGCGGAGAATTCAAAAATCACAAATTTAATCAATTTTGTCTAGAAAATGGCTACCATCACGAATTCTCTTTCTCTAAAACACCTCAACAAAATGGAGTTGTAGAAAGAAAAAATAGAACACTACAAGAAGCAGCTAGAACAATGCTAAATGAATACAACTCATCTAAATACCTTTGGGCTGAGGCTGTTAGTACAGCTTGTTATGTACAAAATAGAATAACTCTAATTAAAAACCTAGGAAAGACGTCCTTTGAAATCTATTATAACAAACAACCTAACATTAAATACCTTAAAGTATTTGGATGTAAAGTCTATATCTTCAATACTAGAGAACACTTAGGAAAATTTACTTCTAAGATTGAGGAAGGTATCTTTGTAGGTTATTCCCTTACTAGTAGAGCCTATAGAGTTTATAACAAAATTACCCTAAAAATTGAAGAAACTACAAATGTAAAATTTGATGAAAAATCTGACCCAAATAACTCTGATCAAACCACCTACCAACCAATTGACTTTGTTAGATCCAGTACTAACCCTGATGAAAGGCCAATTGAGGACCAAAACGATGATCTAACTGAACCCACACCTGAAACTGAACCTAACCAAACCAGAACTGTTCGAGTTAGCTCAGCCCACCCAACTGATCAAATCATAGGTGATCCAGAACTAAGGGTTCAGACTAGATCAGCTTTTAGGAACCTTAGTCAAATTGCCTTGATTTCAAAAATTGAACCCAAGTCTATAGAAGAGTCCTTACTTGACCCTGATTGGATCATAGCCATGCAGGAAGAGTTAGCCCAATTTGAACGTAGTCAAGTCTGGGACTTAGTACCCTTACCTAAAGGCAAGAAATTTATTGAAACTAAATGGGTTTTTCGAAATAAACTTAATGAACAAGGTGAAACAGTGGCTAGGCTAGTAGCTAAGGGGTTTAGCCAAGTAGAAGGTCTTGATTATGATGAAACCTATGCCCCTGTAGCTAGACTTGAATCTATTAGAATGCTCTTAAGTTATGCAGCCCATAAGGGATTTAAGCTTTATCAAATGGATGTTAAGTCAGCCTTCCTAAATGGCCTAATTAAAGAAGAGGTTTATGTAGGTCAACCCCCTGGTTTTGAAAGCTTAGAACACCCTGACTATGTCTTTAGACTTAAGAAAGCCCTATATGGACTTAAGCAAGCACCTAGGGCCTGGTATGAAAGACTGTCTAACTACTTAGTTTCAAAAGGTTTTAACCAAGGCAAAATTGACCCAACACTATTTGTTAAAACCCAAAAAAATAATATTTTTGTAGCCCAAGTATATGTAGATGATATAGTATTTGGCTCAACTAACTCAGACTTTTTACAAGATTTCACAACGATAATGGAAACTGAATTTGAAATGAGTTTAGTAGGTCAATTAACTTTCTTTTTAGGGCTACAAATAAAACAGACCAGTGAGGGTACCTTTGTCTATCAACAAAAATACACAAAAGAACTACTTAGAAAATTTGGAATGGATAATACAAAAGAGATTAAGACACCAATGGCTACAAATCAAACTATAGATAGTGACCCAAAAGGCAAACCTGTTGACCTTAAGTACTATAGAAGTGCTATAGGAAGCCTACTTTACTTAACTGCAAGTCGACCTGATATTCTTTTTGCAGTTAGCATGTGTGCTAGGTATCAAACATGTGCTAAAGAATCACATCTAACCCTAGTTAAAAGGATATTTAGGTATCTCAAAGGGACAGAAAGTTTAGGAATTTGGTACCCTAGAACAACCCAGTTTGAACTTATTGGATTTTCTGACTCAGATTATGCTGGCTGTAAATTACTTGGTCCAGGGGGAGCAGAGGTCAAAATACTTTTTCAAAATGTCATTTTTGACAAAACACATTTGAAAATTTTGATAAAAGTTAATAAAGATTGAGACGGAGTTCCAGCTAATCCCTAAAAATATTTTTTTGATTAAGATTGATATTATATTTTTTGAAAAAAATCTTTTTTGAAAGGAAATTTTTTTTGAAAGCTAAGTTAATAGATTTAAGACTAGTTTTTTTTAACACTTAGCCTATATTTCTACTCCCTTAAACTTGTTATGCTTATATCTTTTTTGATGAATGACAAAGGGGGAGAGTAGGGTAAAAGGGTTAGAAAATTGCAAACAACATGCTTATTTCACATTTATTTACCTCTGCTTTCATATCTGCTTGTGTGCTGCAACTTTCATACCTATGCTTGTGTTATATTGTTTGCATGTTTATGCAAGTTCATATTTGCTGTTTTTTTTCTAACTTTAACCTGAGTTGTCAATACATCAAAAAGGGGGAGATTGTTGGTGCAGTTTGCACTAACGGTCAAACTCGGGTTTTGATGTATGACAAAGTGGTTAAAGTTAGGGTTGTTGGTTTTTAACCTCTTTACTAAGTGTGCAGGGTTGAAAGACTTAGGACCAGATACCAGGCTGAAGTCCAGGATGGTTGAGTCCTGGCGGGAAGTCCAGTTGGGTCCGCGGGACCTGACAACTGGCTGAAGACCAAGTTGGTTGAGACTTGGCAGGAAGACCAGGGTGGTTGAGCCTTGGCAGGAAGTCCTGGTGGGTCAAGAAGTCAAGTAAAGCTGCACAAAGGGTAAGTGAGGTAAGTCACTGGAGGAGTAGGAGAGGACGCATTCCCCGTCGAGGGAACAGTAGGCCTCAGTTCGACCTAGGGCTCCATTTCGGAGACCAAAGTCAGAACCAAGACAGCTAAGGCTGTATAATCTAACACTGTGTTTTATTGTATTTTGGACTAACCCTGGATGCAGGACCAAAGGAAGGAGTGTCTGCAGCTCAGATAGCCTCAAAGGAGTGAGGTAGTAGCTGAGTAGGGCGCCCGGAGTGTCCCGGGCGCCCCCAAGGGCCATACAAAATAGGTAAAGCAAAAGAGGGTTCGAATACATGCTGGGCCGGGCGCCCCGGTGCTTCCGGGTGCCCCCGCTGCTCCCGGGCGTCCCCTGCTCCCGGGCGCCCCTGCTCTGCGGGCGTCCCCATGCGCATACCTCAAACCGAACCCCTCGAAGCCAAGGAGATAGGTCTTTGACCCGGTCAATCCGGGCGCCCCGATCAAATCGGATCCAGAGGATCAGACGCGACCGAGAGCTATGCGGATCAGAGGCCACGTGGGGGGGGCGCCCCCGATGTCCCGGGCGCCCCCAGGCCCTATTTAAAGGGCCCTCGACCCCATGCTTCCGACAACAATTCTTCCATCGCCTCAAAGTTCTTCTACGCTCGCGCCTTGCTCCGGAAACGCTTCACCTCGAGCCGACGATGTCCTGCTGCCCGGAAAGAGTCGACCTACTCCGGACGTCGGTAAAAAGAAGAGCGTATTTTTTTTAATACTTTATTGCATTTAATTACTTGAAAGTGTGGGGTTGTCACACTTTCAATTCTTTTGTACTCGCCTACTCTATCGGGGTTACCGGTAGAGAGTTTTAGTGGATTGCCCAACGGAAAGGTCCGAGGGACCTGGGCCTTCGAGTAGGAGTCGCCGAAGGCTCCGAACGAAGTAAAACTACCTGTGTCGTTTGTATTGGTTTTTCGTTCATGTTTTATTTTTTCCGCTGTGCACATTTTTTAAAGCGCTCTGATTTTTTAAAAAAGTCACGTGATTCACCCCCCTCTCACGTGCATCGATCCTACATCATCCTGGGTCCACACCTCCTTGGAGATGCTTGCTTAAGATGTCAAAGTATAAGTCTCCATGACCAAGATGACTTGAACATCGCAAGTCAAAGGAACATCGCACTTAAGCTGCAGTAAGAACTTCATTGACATATCTATATGTAGATTACCATATGAAGTTTTACAGCCAGTCACTCCAATGAACTAGTTCCCTTAACTAGCATTCATGTTTATCTCCGGACATCCCAATGTCTCCAGCCAGTGAGAATCAGCTGATTAGAGAATAACCCTTGCTAGTCTCAACAGAATTGATAGTGTCCGTATTTATCAATTCATCGACTAGGGACAATTTCAATACTTCACAATTGCACATGTAGAGATAATCACTAGTTGTGAATTCATCACAAATTCTCTCATGCTGTGAATTGTATTGCGGACATTCAGTAAATGAGTTTAAGATCTCAATCAAATACACAAACATGTATACTCAAATAGTGAATATTCATTTATTAAAATAAATGATTACAATCATAAGGCGATTGCCTTAGGACACTTCTCTCATAATACTAACACTGATAACTATTGTTGTAGGCGAATTCCGCTAAGCATAGGTATCTGCACCAACTGCCCTTGAAATCTAAAGCACAAGCTCTGAGCATATCTTCTAGTACTTGATTAACTCTCTCTATCTGACCATCTGTCTGAGGATGGAAAGCTGTGCTAAACTTCAGTTTGGTGCCTAGTGCTGTCTGTACGCACTTCCAGAAGTGCGAAGTGAACCTACTGTCCCTATCTGAAATGATAGTCCTAGGGACTCCATGTATTCTGACGATCTCCTTGAGGTATAACTGAGCTAGCTATTCCATGAAATAGGAGATCCTAATAGCTAGGAAGTGGGCAGACTTAGTCAATCTGTCAACTATTACCCAGATTGCATCATATCCATTCGTTGTTCTGGGTAGTCCCACTATAAAATCCATGGAAATATCTTCCCATTTCCATTCTAGAATCTGGATAGGCAGCAGAACTCCTCTTGGTCTCTGATGTTCTGCCTTGACTCTTTGACATGTCAGGCAGGTACTGACATATCTAGCGATGTCTCTCTTCATCCCAGGCCACCAAAAACGTCCTCTGAGGTCTTGGTACATTTTGGTGGAACTAGGATGCATCGCATAAGGAGATCCATGTGCTTCCTCTAGGATCTTCCTTCGGAGCTCTTCTTGGTTTGGAACACATAGGCGGTCACCGCAGTACAGTATCCCACTATCTGATAGGCGAAACTCCCCATTTTCTGATTCCGCTATCCCCTGCTTGATTTTCTGAAGGTCAGGATCATGATCCTGTGTTGTTTGGATGTCTTCAAGCAGGGTTGACACTAATGTCAAAGTGGAGAGTTGCCCAACTATAATTTCCAGTCCGAACTCTGATATTTCCTTCCGAAGGGTCTGTGACATCGTAAGCAAAGCTAGTAGGGTGGCACTAGATTTCCTGCTAAGTGTGTCTGCCACCTAATTAGCTTTACCTGGATGGTAGAGGATGTCAATGTCATAATCCTTGACCAGCTCAAGCCATCTGCGATGCCTCATGTTCAGATCCTTCTGAGTAAAGAAATACTTCAGACTCTGATGATCTGTGAAAATCCTACACTGACCTCCGTATAAGTAATGCCTCCAGATCTTGAGAGCGAACACTACTGCAGCTAGCTCAAGGTCATGAGTAGGGTAGTTCTTTTCATAATCCTTGAGTTGTCTAGAGGCATAGGCGATAACCTTGCCATTCTGCATCAGCACTGCTCCAAGTCCTAATTTAGAAGCATCACTATATATGTCAAAGCTGTCAGTGGTCTCTGGAAGAGTCAGGATGGGAGCACGAGTCAATCTTCTCTTTAATTCTGTAAAACTGTTCTCGTAGTCCTCTGTCCACTGAAACTTTCTGTTCTTTCTGGTAAGAGCTATTAGTGGGGAGGCTATTCTGGAGAAATCCTCTACAAACTTCCTGTAGTAACCGACTAGACCCAGAAACCTTCTGATCTCACTAGCATTCTTTTGTCTAACCCAGTTACTTACTGCTTCTATTTTGCTGGGGTCTACCATCACACCATCCTTGGAGATGATGTGACCCAGAAAAGACACCTGATCGAGCCAAAACTCACACTTGGAGAATTTCGCATAGAGTTGGCTTCGCTGAAGAATTTCTAATATTGTTTTCAAGTGTTCTACGTGTTCCTTCTGAGTCCTGGAATATATCAGAATGTCATCGATGAAGATGATAACAAACTTATCTAAATATTCTCGGAACACTCTGTTCATGAGGTCCATAAAAGTCGCTGGAGCGTTCGTTACGCCAAAAGGCATAACTACAAACTCATAGTGTCCGTATTTTGTTCTGAAAGCTGTCTTGGGGATGTCACCTTCCTTAACTTTCACCTGGTGATATCCCGATCTCAAGTCTATTTTTGAGAACACTGCTGCTCCCTTTAGTTGATCGAACAAGTCGTCAATTCTTGGCAAGGGATACTTGTTCTTGATGGTGACTTGATTCAAGGCCCGGTAATCTATACACAAGCGCATGGACCCGTCTTTCTTCTTCACGAACAATACGGGAGCTCCCCAAGGTGAATGACTAGGGCGTATGAAGCCCTTGTCGAGCAGCTCTTGTAGTTGCTCCTGAAGTTCTCTTAATTCTGCTGGAGCCATACAGTATGGTGCTTTTGAAATGGGATTGGTACCTGGAATGAGATCTATCTCAAACTCTATCTCCCTGTCTGGCGCTAAGCCTGGTAACTCGTTAGGGAAGACTGCTGGGTAGTCACATACCACTGGGACCTCTTCTAGCTTTTGGTCCTTCTCTTGTTCGGTATTGACTACATGTGCTAGAAATCCGGTACATCCTGAATCCAGCAGTTTTTGTGCTTTTAGAGCTGAGAGAAATTTCTTGGCCTTTCTCTTGGGTTCTCCGATGTATTCAAACTACACTCCTTCTTCAGGTTGGAATATGACTTTCCTTTTAGGCATTCTATGGAGGCACCGTACTTGATTAGGAAGTCTATTCCAAAAATGACATCATAATCGGTCATATCCAGCACGATCAGATCACCATAAAGCTCTCTGCCTGCTATACTGACTGGCACTGCACGGAGCCAGTGCGTGGATGTCATAATCTCTCTTGAAGGTAGGGTGGTTAAGAACTGGCCTTAGCATCTTGAGCATTAGCCTGACTTGCTCTTGTTCAGTGCTGACCAGTTCAGGGCATAGGCGAGTCATTCTGTTGAATCTCTTCATGGCTTCCTCTACTGATAGGTTACCTTGACAAAATTCAGTGAATTCATCATAATGCCAGTTAGTAACCCGCATATGAAAGAATTCTTCGAAGAACTCTGCTTCAAAGCTGGCCTACGTCATCTGATTTATGTCTCGCTTGGCCTTCACCCTTTCCCACCACATTCTAACATCTCCTGCTAGGCAGAAGGAGGCGCACTTGACTTTCTCATGTTCTGGCTAGTCCAGAAGCTCCATGGTACTCTCCAGGGGTTTGAACCAGGCTTGTGCATCCCATGGTTCACTAATGCCTGAAAAGTTCTCTGGTTTAAGTTTCTGCCGCTGAACTAGATATGCTTCTCTTCTAGCCCCTACTGCTGGGGCTTCTGGTGCTATTGGTGGGATTGGTGCTCTAGGTGGAACCTCTGTCACTATTGGGGTTTCCACATTTGGTCCTGGCGTAGCAGTAGGTGTGGTCTGCTGATTAGCCCTTAAAGTGGCTATCTCTTGCTGCTGCTCAGCTATCTGTCTCTGGAGCTGAGCCACTATCTCCTCGACCTTAGGTGGATTCACTGTGTCAGTTGCCTCCTGTTGAGGCTCAGTAGCTGGTGCCCTTCTAGTTGGGCATCCTCTAACCATTATCTATATAACAGAGGACATACATTTTTACTATAATTATATTAAAGTGCCATGAGTTATAAACATGCTTCAGTTAAGTAGGGAATGAAAAAGCAAGAAAACATAAGTAATGTGAGAGGTACTCTTACTTGGAAGCTGGAACTTGCTCTGATACCACTCTGTAACGACCCGCCTTCTAGTACTATGGCTTTAAGGCGGATCGCTACTAACAACTGGCTGACTAACTGATTTATGATCCTTGTTTTCATTTAAGCTAAACCAACAGGGAGAATTTAAAAAAAAAACTTATTTCGCTATTTACTGAACTAACAATTCATAATCATGTTGGAAGTACTAATCAGCCAAAATAAAACAAAAACTTTAATTTTATTAGCATGGCAGGATTTGATCCCCCAACCTCAGCCTTGCATGACTGAAACACTAACCAGCAGCTCTATATCACATTGTGTTGTAAACTGGCACCAGTCGACTGGTATTCTATCAGTCGACTGCCTGAGGCGACGAAGCCTTCTGTACGATTTTGTTACTGGTCCCAATCGACTGGTATCTGTCGCAGTCGACTGGTAGTTCTGAAATCTGAAAATTCAGATTCCAGAAACGTGCCAAAGTCAACCCACTTCGTGCCAAAAACCTCACAAACTCATATTTAATCTTACTAACAGGTATACAATGATTCTAGGCCATATTCTACATGTTTCCATGACATTAAAGCATACTTTAACCATTTCTAAGCATGAAATTAGGAACATGAACATTGTATCAACTTGCTACTAAAACTAGGCATTGTTTCGGTCTAGATGCATCAATAGTAGCACTATAATATCAGAAATGGTTCCATGGCCTTAAATCATTCATTTTACTACTAATTAACATGCACTTGGAATGTATCATCCAACATATCATATGTAGAAGCTAGCAACATGTCAAAGTATAACTAGAGACATGCACTTAAATGTATCACTCAACATATCACATGTAGAAGCTAACAACATGTTAAAATATAACTAGAAACATGCACTTGAATGTATCACTCAACATGACAAAGGTACTTAAGATGCGGAAAATAGTAAACATGACAAGGAACTAATTCATTTAACATTCTTAATAACATGTCCTCTTAATGCAAGTTCTCAAGGTTCTTTCATTCCAAGTTTCCACCATCACACACTCCACCATCATCCCTGCCGCTTCCGCTACTCTATTTTTCCTTTGCCTTTATATGCAGTATAAGAAAAAATGAAACTATAAGCATAAAGCTTAGTAAGTACCATCCTACTCACAAAACAATGCATATCTCGAAACTTATGCTTTTGAAAACACATGTAGGAAAAATATATCATGCTTGTCATTTATTCTTGCTGAAACATATAATCTAAACAAATATCATGGCATACTCATCATACTAAGCACATGAACTAAATCATATTCTTATAACTAAATTCACATGACATTCATAGAATTTACCGAACTAAGCATGATCTTAAAATTGTTTTCACTTAAAGCTATTACTGAACTTTTGAAACTTATACATATAATAAGTGAAAATAATAATCATGCTGCTGTGGGCCCGGCAATGTGCTGCTAATGCGCGCATCCGTAAATAGATCCGAGGTAGCTAATCCCGAACCCATTAGGGTAGTACTACTAGGCAAACTAGGAGCCTAGGGGCAACTAGGAGTCCACCCATGGATGAACTAGAGTCCAAGCACATGCCATAAAAATTAAAATACTTTCATAAATATTCTTTTCTTTAACCTTGCATCTACTAGGCGATCTAGAGCCTAGGGGTGATCTAGGAGCCCACCTAATGGATGAACTAGGGTCCATAAACATAAAGTAAGGGTAGCTAACTTCATAACATGCTAAAACTCATATTAGAGTTTCTTAACATTTTTCTCGAGCACCTTGTGTACCTAAAAACTCCCCTTTTTCATTTAAGGACACTTCCTAGGCACTTGACGGTGCGTCTAAACCCCAAACTAAAGGGGGAAGCACGTCCAGCCCATTTAGTGGTTCCTTTAAAATCGGTAGAGGAAGTTAATCTACACATATGGGCATAAACTTGCAATTAGATATACTAGGACAATCAATCATACGAACGAAGCTACTTATACCGTAGGTGAGGGGTACTTACTTCCTACGCTTGTTCTTACAACTCTAGGGCGTAGGGTTTAGGGAGAGGGAAGGTCCTTGGAGTCTCGGAGAGGTTCTAATGACGAACTACTCCTTGAGATGATCCCCTAGTGCGTCCTCCTTCTTGAATCTGCCCAACACAAGACCTTAGACCTCCTCCTTGTTTTGCCGTGAGTGAGGGAGAGAAAGACTCGAGAGAGAGGGAGAGGAAAATCGTGAGAGAGAGAGAGAGAGAGAGAGAGAGTCAGCGGTGAGAAGATGAGGGAAAGAATAAACCTAAAAACCCTTAAGTTTCCCTTTTATATTTATGGAAAAATTTAACTAATTTAACCTTATCTATCTTTCCCTCTAATCTATTCTAACAAAACCAAACTCATTCCACTTGGTAAGCTTATTCTCCTCTCATTAAAGGTCTAAGGGTCAAATCCCACTTATTTCTTTTTACCACGCATTCTATTTTTATTCCTTTTTGCCTTATTTGTCCATGAAAAAATTCTATAAAAATATCCATAAATTCAGAATTATTTCTAGGATATTTCTAAAATTAGTTTTGAGAATTTTCGGGCTTTACAAGACATGACTTCTTATATATGAATATCTTTATTATGAAAAGAGAATCACAACTACACTAGGTGCATGTTTACATTAGTACATGCATGAAGTCCAATACTACGCATTGTAGATAACATGGTGTGTGGTGACACACGGAAGATCATGTTATTAGTTCCCTACCTAGTATAAGTAGAGGCTCACAACTGAGATGGAATTGGATAACACATCGGAATGGTTGTAGTGTAATTAGGTGTGGTTGGTCTTGACCATATAATTATACTAGTGTGCTTTGAGTACATTGAGCAGGACCAAAACCCAAGGTTATCCAATTTGTACTGACTCGATAATTGGATAAGACCTCAGTTTATATTATGGAGTACGATCCCTTAATCCTGAAATAATAACGGGCATATATTATTAATTATTATTTCATTGATTTATCAAAGGGCGAGATCTATTCTGTTAGATTGATAGGCCTGATAAGTTGGGAGATAATATTAATAATATGATGTGTCATTGATTATTGACAAAATCCATGTCCAGGTTAGTCAGGATGATGATGTCCCCTTGATGAGCTCAAAAGGTTCATCGTGCTAAACCCTGCAGATGGATTTGATCCGACACGATGATAAGGTTGAGTGGTACTAATCAAGGATCCAAAAGTTAATTAATTTAAATTGTCAGTAATTTAATTAATTAACGGGCATTCGAGATCTTAAACATGGGGGGATGGATGACTCATTATATGTAGAGCCCATAGAAAATATGGGGGTTGGTGAGGAAGTTCAATTAAGATCCTTTAGTGGAATGGATCTTAATTAATGGATCGGGTTTAGATCCATTAGTGGGCCAAGATCCAACTCCTCCTCTTGGTCCCTACCTTAGCCCTATATATACCCAAGGAGATCGTGAAACCAAGGCTGAATCCAAGAGTTGATACCCAAGGTCTCTCCTCTCCTCTCCTTCCCTCCTTCTCTCCCTTAGGGTTTCGGCCGGCGCAACAAGAGAAGGGAGTTCTCCCTTCTCTTTTCTCCCTACCTCCTTCACCATCTTCTATCCGAGGCTAGCATAGACAAGGAAGAGGTGTCCTCTTCCTTTTGTGGTGCTCGGCGGTGAAGGAAAGAGGGTCGGCGGCCTGCGGTGAGGGGCGCAAGAGAAGCATGCGACGGCGCCGCAAGGGTGAGGGAAGAGGAGGTTTCAGCCAGTTGGGATAAGGTTCTTCTCCTTCTTTATTTTCCTCTCAAGTTGGGCTACTGGTCCAGAGGCTTGGAGCCGGCTCCGGTGATCGGCGGCGCAAAGGGAGAGGAAAAGGAGGCCGGCGGCGCAAACCCTAGAGACTAGGGTTTTGGTCGGCTAGAAGATTGGATTATTTTGGAGCTCTTGGTGATCTCGTATCGTGGTAGATCGTCGCCCACACGATGTCCGTGAAGGGAGGGACATAAGGTAGAAGATCGCTAGGTGATCGGAATGGTATAACTCTTTCCATGCTCGTTTGTTTAACCTTATGTCGATTATGTGCTTATCTTGTTCATCTCGTCATTTCATGTTAGTTAGTTTAATATTTTGATTATGTATCATGGTGAATAGTTTACTAACTGGACCCCGACCATGAACACAAAGGTCGGCGATCAACTCGTCACCTTTTTCGTGGTCGAACGGTCGAGCAAATTACAAGGCCAATTTTGGTAATTGGCTGAGTTGTAATTTGGATCGTTCGATACGGTACGAGACGGTCGATGAGAGACGGGTCTTCATTCAAATTAATTTTTAATCTGTAGACATGGAGAGGTTTCTCAGATTGACAAGGTATTTGCTAAGGAAACCTGCCAAGCCATACCCAACAATTAGTATCAAAGCTGATGTTTCCGGCTTTGTGTGTTTAGGATTGGTTAATTTTGCATTTTTCATACATTTTATTTTGCTGGATGATGAGTGGATGTGCGTAGGCTAACTTTGTATTGCAGGCATGAGATTCCAACTTCATGGCCAAATATGTGTTGTGTGAATGATTTCAAATTTTTGTAATTAATTAATCCTCGGGTTGACGAGGCTAGGTATTTAATTTTTGTAATTAAATACGGCACATGTTTAGCCGAGTTTTTTTATTTACAGTTGATCTAGATTTCATGTACACTCCTTCGTGGAGTATAGGATCAATGATGTAAATAATTAGCTATTCATTTCGGCTTGGAGATCCCTCAAGGTAGTTTGTGTAGAAGGAAGGGAGAAGAGGACGAAGTGACGACACGACTGGAGGCGCATTAGAGACCAAGGGCCATGAAAGTTGGAAAATCTAGGATTTTCTTTATTTTATTTTCATGTTATTGGTTATGTGCTTGGTTGTGTGGTAGTGCTAGTAAAATTCCTCGAGATAAATTACTAAGTGGGAGAGGGACCCTAAGGGTCCCGCGGCTTCCATTACAATTCGACAAGTGATGCGAACAAGTCTGCGCGTCGGCTCTGAGTGCCTTCCTCCCCATCGGATGGACTTGTTCTACGGATCACTGGGTCGAAAAAGACTATAGAAAATTATTAAAGAGCGTGTGTACTTTCCCATTGGAAGGCACATAATCGGAAATAATTTTCTTAGTGTCGTGTAATGGTGCACACTTAGATGCGAATAATAGTATCCTCCCCATCGGAGTCACTGCTATTATTTTGCAGAGCCAAAGGAAACCAACTATTGATCTTACTTGTCAAAAAGCTAGGTTGACAAGATAGTAAGATCGATGGGTAAAACCTCCTCTTACGAATGTAGGGATTCGTATACGTCCACACCATCGTGGCATGCGAATTTCTCGGTGTATAGGGGTGTTGGTTGATTTTGAAAATTAATTATTTTGAGGAATCAATTTATTTTTGATTTCTAAAGTAGTGTGTGTTGTGATTCTCAGGTTTTTCATAATGGCCTTTACCCCACTAGCAACAATTCTTAAGGACAATAAACTTACTGACCCAAACTACATAGTCTAGAAGAGGAACCATGACATTGTCCTCACTGTTGAAGAGTACAAATTTGTACATTTCGAGGATTGTCTAGAAAGACCTAGAGAGGACTCTGGTGAAGAGTTGAAGGAGCGTTACAAGAAGTGGAAAAAGACAGATGAGATGGCGCGGTGCTACATTCTGGCATCTATGTCGATTGTGCTGCAACATCAACATCAGGCCATGGCCACTGCTAGTGACATGATGCTGAACCATAAAGATCTCTTCAAGCACCAAGGTCAAGCTGCTAGGCAAACCGCGATGAAGAGTCTGATGTCAGCCACTATGGTTGAAGGGACATCTGTAAGGGATCATGTCCTAATGATGATGGCTCACCTCAATGAGATTGTAGTACTGGGAGCACAGATCAACGGGGAATCCCAGGTCGATATTATACTCCAGTCTCTGCCAAGGAGGTTTGAGCAGTTCAGGCTCAACTATAATATGAACAAAAGGGATTATACGTTGGGTGAACTGCTAGGAGAACTCCAGGCGGCAGAGGTCCTCTTTCGTCAGAACTCACAGGCCTTAGTAACTCAAAGGGTTTCTTCTTCTGAGCCGAAAGGCAGGAAGAAGAAGAAACGAGGAGGGTTCAAGATGGCAGGAACATTGCAAGGACCCCGGACTGGCATGAAGAAGCCGAAAGGCAAGTGCTTCACGTGTAAACAAACTGGGCACTGGAAGGCGGACTGTCCCCGTCGTCAAAGAAAAGGTATTTCTTCAGCCCTAGTCATTGAAACATGTTTAGCGATGCTATCTACCAGTACCTGGTGTGTAGATACGGGAGCCACTGACCATGTCTGCAATACTCTGTAGGGGTTCCAGGAAACCCACGGCTAGCGGATGAAGAAATCATGGTCTACATGGGCGATGCTACAAAGGTGGCAGCAGTTGCAGTGGGAGTGTTCTATTTATCTTTTGAGAGAAATAAAGTATTAGCTCTGAGAGATTGTCTTTTTGTACCCTCATTTTGAATGAATCTAATTTCGGTTTCTAAGTTAATAAAGGATGGATATTCTGTTGCTTTTAGTAATAAAGTTGTTATTAAAAGAAACAGAGAGATTATCTGTTCGGGGTACAATGGTTGGCAATCCGTATACTCTAGAACCAATAACTCTCATGATGCACACTGAAGTAAATAGCTCATCATCTAACTTGAATAAGAGAAAGGAGCCTTCTAAGATGAATCAGACATATCTTTGGCACCTTAGGCTTGGTCATATTAACCTTAGTAGGATTCAGAGGTTGATAGCCAATAGGCCCCTGGGTTCATTGGTGGTGGAGGATCTCCCGACCTGTGAGTCTTGCTTAGAAGGTAAGATGACCAAGAGGCCTTTCAAGGCTAAGGGGTGTAGGGCCAAAGATGTGTTAGAACTGATTCATTCTGATTTGTGTGGACCTATGTCAATCTAGGCTAGAGGTGGCTTTGAATATTTCGTCGCCTTCATTGACGATTATTCAAGGTATGGATACATTTACTTGATGCGCCGCAAGTCTGAATGCTTTGATAAGTTCAAAGAATTCAAGGCTGATGTGGAGAAACATCGAGGTAAAAGTATCAAGACACTACAATCAAATCGTGGTGGTGAGTATCTCTTTGGAGAGTTTAGGACCTACCTATCAGAAGCTGGGATTCAGTCCCAGCTAACTACACCCGGTACACCCCAACAGAATGGAGTTGCAGAAAGAAGGAATATGACTCTTATGGGAATGGTTAGGTCAATGATGAGCTATTCAGACTTACCTGATTCGTTCTGTGGATACACTCTGGAAACGACAGCGTACATACTAAACTTGGTCCCATCTAAGTCAGTCCCTCATACTCCCACAGAACTGTGGACTGGGCGCAAGCTCAATCTAGGACATGTTTGGATTGGGGGTAGTCCAGCACATGTGCTGAAGGGAGATACTTATAAGTTGGAATCTCGTACGGAGGTACGTCTGTTCGTAGGCTATCCTAGAGGAATGAAGGGTGGTTTGTTCTATAGTCCTAAGGATCAGAAGGTAATTGTTAGCACAAATGCCAGATTCTTGGAAGAGGACTATGTGATGAACCATAAGCCAAAGAGTAGACTAGTGCTTGAAGAGTTAAGAGGGGAGGTTCTGACCTTAGGACCAATTGTACAGGAGGACACACCACAAGTCACTGCACCGCGTGTCACTAAGGATACACAGGTGGTTCCTCGTCGCAGTGGGAGGGTTGTTAGACAGTCAGAGAGGTTCATGTTTTTGGGAGAGTCTTCGGACTTGGTCTCTGGTAAACATGAACCGGATCCCTGGACCTATGACGAGGCCCTCCAACATAAGGATGTAGATTCTTAGCAAAGGGCAATGAACTCCGAGATAGAATTGATGGATTCTAACCATGTCTGGGAGCTAGTAGAACCACCCAATGGTGTAAACACCATTGGATGCAAGTGGATCTACAAGAGAAAGAGAGGATCAGATGGGAAGGTTGAGACCTTCAAAGCGAGGCTTGTTGCGAAAGGGTACACTCAGAAAGAGGGTATCGATTATGAGGAGACCTTTTCGCCGGTAGCCATGCTTAAGTCGATCCAGATTCTCTTATCTATTGCAGCTCATATGGACTATGAGGTTTGGCAAATGGATGTAAAGACGGCTTTCCTTAACGGAAGTCTTGAGGAGACCATCTACATGCAAGAACCAGAAGGGTTCATTGCAAAGGGCAAAGAGCATCTAGTGTACAAGCTTAATCGATCCATCTATGGATTGAAGCAAGCTTCAAGATCTTGGAATATCCGCTTTGATGAAGTAATCCAGTCATATGGATTTACTCAAAGCCCGAATGAGTCATGTGTATACAAAAGACGTGACGGAAACGTAGTGGTGTTTCTTGTACTTTACGTAGATGACATTTTGTTAATTGGCAACAATGTCAAAGTGTTATCAGACGTAAGGGTCTGACTATCAAAATAGTTTGATATGAAGGACTTGGGAGAAGAGGGACATATCCTTGGGATCAAGGTCATAAGGGATCGCTAAAAAAGGTTGTTGTGCTTATCCCAAGCTTCATATGTTGACACTGTCTTGTCTCGTTTTAGCATGGAAAACTCCAAGAAGGGTTTCCTACCCTTCAGGCATGGAGTTCCTCTATCCAAGGAGATGTGTCCGAAAACATCAAAGGAGATAGAGGAAATGAAGGCGGTTTCTTATGCTTCGACAGTAGGAAGCCTCATGTATGCTATGTTGTGCACGAGACCTGATATCTGTTTTGTCATGGGCATGGTTAGCAGATATCAGAGTAACCCTGGACAGGGACATTGGACTGCGGTAAAGCATATATTGAAATACCTGAGACGGATTAGGGATTATATGCTGGTTTACCGGGCAGACAAATTAGTCCCTGTGGGTTATACAGACTCAGATTTCCAGTCAGATAGGGACAAGAGTAAGTCTACATCGGGGTTTTGTATTTACTTTAGGAGGTGGAGCTATTGTCTGGAGGAGTTTCAAGCAGAAATACGTGGCGGACTCCACCATGGAAGCTGAATATGTGGCAGCCTCAGAGGCAGCCAAGGAAGTTGTATGGTTCAGAAACTTCATCATGGACTTAGATGTGATTCCTGGTTTGCCCAGATCTATCACAATCTTTTGTGATAACAGTGGTGTAGTTGCAAACTCGAAGGAACCACGTGTAACTGTTGGTGCAGGAAGCACCAGATCGAACCTTGTTTTGATATTGGCAAAGGATTCAAAGTTAAGGGTTGTTTGGTATCTAACAATGCTGCTTGAGAGTGCAGGAAACAAAGTCCTAGCGAAGGGCTGCTAGGCACCTGACGATGGGCTGTCAGGAAACCAAGTCCTGGCGAAGGGTTGCTAGGCGAAAACCAAGTCCTGGCGAAGGGCTGCTAGGCGAAAACCAAGTCCTGGCGAAGGGCTGCTAGGCGAAAACCAAGTCCTGGCGAAGGGCTGCTAGGCGAAAACCAAGACCTGGCGAAGGGCTGCCGGGCAAAAGTCCAACTGGAGGATCCGGTTGGCACCAGGTAAATTCTCCCGAGAGGAGTAGGTGAGGACGCGTTCCCCTTGAGGGAACATTAGGCGTCGGTTCGACCTAGGGCTCCATTTTGGAGATCCAAAGTCAGAACCAAGACAGCTAAGGCTGTTTTAACTAACTTATTATTTGCTGTTTTGGACTAACCCTGGATGCAGGACCGAAGGACTGTGTTTCTGCAGCTCAGAGAGCCTCAAAGGAGTGAGGCCGTAGCTGAGCAGGGCGCCCCGGATGTGTCGGGCGCCCCAGAGTCAACCCAAAGTCAGCAGAGAGGTAAACGCCCCGACAGCAGCGCAATTGGGGGCGCCCCGCATGTCGGGCGCCCCGCATGTCGGGCGCCCCGCGTGTCTCGGGCGCCCACTGTGCCACGCCACTGAAGGCTGCTGCAGCTCACTCTCGCGAACCCCTGAAGATGACGCTTTGACCGGTCAATCGGGCGCCCCGCGCGCGTCGAGCGCCCCGGTCAAAGCTGATCCCGAAGATGAAGAGATCAGCCTTGACCAGAGGGCTCGCCGGATCAAGAGCCACGTGGGGGGCGCCCCGAGCATGTCGGGCGCCCCCTGCCCTATATAAAGAGGGCCTCGACCCTATTCTTGAACAACCAATTCCTTCGACAATTCTACGCTCTTCTGCTTCCACGACACACTCCAGAAAGCTGCCAACTCAAGCCGACGACGTCCCGCTGCTCCAGAACTTCAATCATCACCGGACGTCGGTAACAAGAGTTGTATTTAAGTTTACGAGAATATTTTTATTATTATTTGTGTGTAAACTTTTGCGAACTTATAGAATTGCCCGCAGAAAACGGTCAACGACCGTGGGCCTTGGAGTAGGAGTCGACCCAGGCTCCGAACCAAGTAAACCGGCTGTGTTTGCGTTGTTGTGTTCTCTTTTATTTCCGCTGCGCACCCGCTCTTTTTAAATCCGAACGAATTGCGACATTCACCCCCCCTCTCTCGCATTTCTCGATCCAACAAGTGGTATCAGAGCGGGGTTATTCAAAGTTGGTGCAACCACCACTTTGAAATTTCTTTTCGGATTTTTTTTTCTTTTTTAAATAAATAATATCTGTGAGTGTATTTAAAATATCCTTACGCCTTTTTCAATTCTGAATTCTCATTTTTTCACCATAAGTCAGAATTGATAAAAGAATCAATTTGTGAAAATTTGTCATAAAATTTTTTATTATTATTTTAATATTTTTCCTCGAAATTCGTGCTACCTTAATTCGAGAATTTTTT